>LZPO01056014.1:26015-37660 GCA_001675575.1 Neotoma lepida
GGATCTGAGGTTGGTATGTAAAAGGAGTGGAAGATCTTTTTAGTAATAAAAAAAAGAAAAAAATTGAAATCATGAAACTTATAGGTAAATAGATGGAGCTAGAAAAAAAAATCATCACAAGTAAGGTAACACAGATCCAGAAAGACAAATATGGTATATATTCATTTATATGTGGATATTAGCCATTTAGTCTTTGGTAAGCAAGCTACAATCCACATAACCACAGAGGTTAGGTATAGATTAAGGGACTAGAGGAGACAGATGGATCTCCCTAGGAAAGGGAAATAGAATAGACAAATGAGAGGGGGTAGGAATGGAAGGATAAAATCTGGAAGAGCGAAGAGAATGGTAAAGNAGGAAATAAGATAAGGAACAGCTAAAACTAAGGGTCATTTGAGAGGCCAGATGGAACCTAACACAGTAGAAGATTTCTAATATCTAAACCTGTATGAAGGCAATCTAACTGAAATCACCAGATAATGGAGATGGAGCCCAAACTTGACTGTGATAGTTTGAAAGAAAATGGCCCCCAAAGGGAGTGACACTATTAGGAGGTGTGGCTTTGTTGGGAAGAAGTGTGTCACTGTGGGGGCAGACTTTGAGTTCTCTTTTGTGCAGGTTTCCCTTGGTGTGACTGGCAGCCTACTTCCTATTGCCTGTAAGATGTAGGACTCCCAGCTACTCCAGCACCATGTCTGCCTGCATACTGCCATTCTCCCCACCATGGTAATGTTGGACTGAACCTCTGAACTGTAAGTGAGCCACTTCAATTAAAAGTTTTCCTTTTAAGAATTGCTGTGGACATTGTGTCTCTTCACAGCAATAAAAACCCTAAGACATGTACATCTATTATCAAATGAAGCTTCCAATATCAGGAATGGATAACATCTAATCAAGTTTTTGGCTAAAGGGTTCCCAAGGGAATCCCCAAACAACTCCTGCTATTATTGATAAGGCTATTGGTTGCCAAGGCTATTGGTTGCTCTCCACATTCTTACCCATTGCTCAGGATAGCACCTACACTCCTCATTGAATATGGAGAATTTGATCTGGTGCCTGCTTAAAGCCTTCTTCCATACAGACGAGTGTTCATGGTACAGGGGATGTGTACATGGTACTGTGCATGCTACCTAAAGAGAAAGGTAACTACCAACTTAGCTCCAATCCCTTTGTTCTACAATGATGACCTTCCTGNAACATACACTAATGCAAGAGTGGCATAAAACTTGTGAGAGTAACCAACCACCATCTGATTAGATTTAAGTCTCATTCCAGGACATGACACTTATTATGTCCAACAATGCTTGGGAGACCAAGTACCTCAGAGTATACAGCCCATGGATCTAGATGAAAACCAAATCCTACTGTTCTGCTAAAGGAGCATAACCATAAAAGGACTCCTAACAACATTCTGCTACATTCATACATAAGTATCTTTCTCATCCATCATCAGAGAAGCTTCATCCTGTAGTAGATAGTAACTGATGGTCACATAATATGCAGAGAGTGAAAGACCTTGGAACACTTAGTCCTAATAGGAATGTCTCCTTCAAAATCCTCTCCCCAGGGCTCATGGAACTCTGTAGAAGAGGGAACAGTAAGATTGTAAGACNAAGATGGAATGGAGGATATCAAAGAAACAAAGACTTCTAAACACTGCAGGGCTAGATCACATATGAATTCACAGAGAGTGAGGCAGCATGCACAGGACCTGCATGGGTCTGTGCCAGATAGGGTGCCAGCATTGAGGAAAGTAGACACATGCCCTCTTCAATAAGCCAGAAGCTATCTCCAATGGATAATCACTTACAGATAAAACATTTGTTTTCTCCAATGGAGTCTTACTGGGTATACAAATCCCATATAAGATCAGGCCCATGCCCAGCAGTAGATGGCCAACACAAAAAATGAACTCAATGGCATCTTTGGAAGTTCTTGTCTCATGTTTTATAGGGCATCTATTTATTTATTTATTTATTGATTGATTGATTGATTGATTGATTGATTGATTGATTTAATTTATTTGCCTTAAAGATCCTTTATGGCTATATCATGGCTTCCAGTTTTGTGTTTTTATGGGATTCCTGTGTCTGTAATGTGTCTGTATATGTGTCTTTATATGTTTTCTTTTTTGTCTGTTTTCTTTGGCTGTTTTACTTCTCTTTGCTTATTTTTTCCTTTCCAATTTCTTTGTTTTTATCTTATTTTATTATTATTATTTAGAAGCCTGTTTGCTTTCTAAGGAGGAACAGAAAGGGTTTGTTTGGATGTGGATAGGAGGGAAGGTGGGCAGGAACTGAGGAGGAAACTGTAATCAGAATATATTATATGAGAAAATACCTATTTTAATGAAAGAGAAAATATAATTGGATCATTTTCCNCATCTGTCTCTTTTCTATCTTTCTTCATTGTTTTTACACAAAGGTGCATACAGAGTAATTAATTGAAGTAGGCAGTCAGCAGACTCCAGATACTGCTCATAGTATAGGCTACAATGAAATTGTTGTTAAAAAAAAGAATGGGATTATCATTTGAGGAGTCATCTATGTTTTATATATGTGTCAAAAAAGGCTGGCATCAAAAGTTTTATATAGTCATAAAAATTAGAAAGAATATGTAACAAAATTTAAACATAGCATGAAACCTGAAATACTTATGACCTGATACTTGGCATGAAATTATTTATGACTTCAGTATTACATAAAAATCACATGAAAATCTACTAACTTATCAAACTGCTTTGTCTTACATTAGAAAGACTAAGAAAGACATTTTGAAAGTTGAACAAGTGTTATGGTGTAGTAAAACTCGCACCATGTGAGTATCACATAAGGGCTATGCAGCACTACAGAAATAAAAATCAAAGTTGTAAAGAATTGGAAATAGAAAGTTAAAGGCCATTTATTACACAAATAGCTGTATAAAATTCCAATAACTTGATCATACTAACATATTCCCCAAATGTGTACTAAGTGCTCTACATTATAATAAACCTGCAGAATTATGAGCACAGTTTCTTAAGGAACATATTTGAAGTTTTCATTAAACCCCATTTACTAGGGAGATTGTGATATGTGTGTGTGTGTGTGTGTGTGTGTGTATGTGTTTGTGTGTGTGTAGGGCATAGTCTAATACTTTGAATAGAGTGAGAGCTCATTTATCCTTGATCATGTGTGACATAAGGGCTTACTCATTCTAATAAGAACTAAAGTTCTCTATCACTGAGGCACCAATTCCTTAACAATTTTTATAAACAAGGGGATGCCCTATATTAATACATCTTCCATCTAGGTCATTTATTCTTTGTTTGAAGATTTATTACATCAGCCTCCCAAAGCATTCAATTCCCTGCTCAGGGATACTCACTCTTTGTACAAGTGTTAAAGACTGCTCCATAGAATAAATTTAAGAAAGGAATACACAGTGTCATTCCTTTGTTACTCTCATTTCATCATCCAACACAATTTCTGATATAGTAATATTACACTGCTTAATTTAAAAATGTTCTAACATAAACAAAATCCCTTTCTAGCCCTGGTTCAGACAAAGGGATGAATATGTGCAGATTGGGTGACAGATAAGGACTTTTGAAGTTTTCATAAAGGTTTAGGTTGTTTCAAGCAAAGGAACACTGAGAAAGACTTCCCACAGAGGCAGAAACTCCTGTTAAAAATTCTGAGGGTTCTGTGTTCTGTAATAGACAAACTCTAATGGGTCCCTTCTAGTAACAGTTTTTGCCATTTAATTCTGTAGCTTTCCCTCACCTCCCTGTTTTGTGATAATTGAAAACCTTTCAATTATAATAAAAATAACAATGATTAGAATCAGTGATCACAGGGATTTAATTGGACCATAGAGAATGTGAAAGGCCACAAATTACTCTTTGCCATTTGGATGTTTTTAGGATGGGAAAAAGAAAGGAATGATAACATTTTTTGAATCCTTAAAATAGAAAAGATGAACTAAAATTTCAAAAGCACTTAAGAAATCCAAATGAAAAGGGCTTTCTAGCCATACAAGGCTATCCAATGAAATTATTTGTTTTCAGCAGTTATATAACACGAAAATTTATANTTATATACTAATGGGTAAAAAGTGATGTTGTATGTAAAATATACTGAGTAATTAATAGTTAAATTGAGCCAATTAGTCTATTCATCACCAGATACCATTTTTGAAAGAAATTTGATATATACTTTCATAGTAATTTTGAAATGAACAATATATATACATATATATATATTCATTTGATATATTCATCACTCTGCAAGAGATATTGAAAGCTTCACTTTATTAAGACAGTGTAGCCCTCACCTATACCTGTACTTTACTCTTAACTGCTTTCCTGTGTAGACAGCATTTTTCTCTATATGACTATCTGTTTGATTGGTTCAGATTCCGCACATAATTGAGAACAATGTTTATTTGCCTTGCTTATTTAACAAAATATTTAATTTTATCCACATTGTCAGGAATGATAGCTTTTTCTTTTAAAGGCTAATTTTCCATTTTTTCACATAGACATATGATTTTATCCATGTATCATGTTGTTAGACAATTGATTTCAAAATGTGATGATTGTAAATAGTTTAAAATGAAGACTTGAATAAAGAGATTTTTTGACAAACTGACTTCAAATCTTTTGGGTAACTACTGAGGAGTGGAATTGTTGGGTTGTATGGCAATTCAAATTTTGTATTTGAGACATATAATGCATTTGTTTTTGTATATAACAATATAAATTGATTTAAGTTACATAATGAATTTGTTATAGATACATATGAGTATCACCACTGTTAAATAATATATTCTAGTTTATGGAAACAAACTATTTTGTTATGTTTCACATGATTTCATATAATGAGGGATATAAGAATTTCTTAAGTGTACACGGCAATATTATGTCTTCAAAGTTCTTGACAGATGTGTATTTCCAGTATAGCTTTTCAGATACAGTGGGGATCACTACTTAACAATGTCCTGGAAAGCATCACTTTAAAATGTAGATAGGAAACAGGACAGTGAGAACTGAGGTATAGTGTTGCTCTGACATACAACAAGTGAACCCACAGAGCTGAGCAGGTAATAACAAGACCTTCTCTGAGCATTGTGACTGTTAGCAGAGCACCACGCCCTGTTGATGATACACTGCANGTAGTTGCTCTGACTTTGTCAAGAAGCATGGNTACCACTCCACATAGAAACTGACACTTTCAAAAAGAAGTCCAGAGTACTTTGCAGGGATTTAAACAGGCATAAAAATAGATATCTAGATCAAGGGAACAGAAGGACTCTGTCATAAACTTACATAGCTATAGCCCCATGAGTTTTTGACAAAAAATGTCTAAAACATAAATTGGAGAAAAGACAAATTTGAGTAAATAGTTCTGGGATAACTGAAAANAAATTACATGCAGAAGGATGCAACTGTGCCCACTTCACTGTAAAAAGAGAATTGACACTAAATTGNTCAAACACATAATGCAAGATCTGAGACTTGGAAATGGATATAGAGAAGTTGGAAAAACATTTCAAGACATAGGAGTAGGCAAGGTACATTTTGAACAAGACTCCAGTTGCTTTGGAAATAAGGATCATAATGGCAAATGAAAACTCATGAAATTATAAAGTTTTTCCACTGTAAAAATATTTAAACATATGAACATCATACAGATGGAAAATAATATTTGCCNTCTGTATATCTGATATACAAGAGCTTAATAAAATTAATAAAAATCCAACAATCTAACCAATGTATGGACTAAAGAAATAGNTCTCAAAAGGTAAAACACAATGGCAATTAANCAATACAAGTCAAATTAAAATCACATGGAGATTCATTTTCACCTTATTTACAAAGACAGCCATTATAAAAACAAATTTAAAATGCTAATTTGTTTACTAGGTTGTAAACAGAAGTAAACCATTTTAGATTTTAGAGGTCATGTAAATACGTCAAGTCATTATGAAAATCATCACTATGGAGATTCCTCAAAAAAACGAAAACAAGGTCTACCATATGATGCAAGCCTATGGCTTCTATCAAGTCAACATTTCACAGAGGTACTTGTACACACATCAGTGTCTATTTTTAACACAATCCATAATAGTTAAGTCAGGGAATCAACATAAGTGTCTAAAACAGAGCAATAGATAAGTGTCTAAAACAGAGCAATAGATAAAGAAAATATGGTAATTTTACCCAATGGAAAATTATTTTCAGGCATAAGTTAAATCATTTCGAGAAAATGGATGCAACAGGAGATAATATTAAGTAAGTTACTTATTATAATCATTAATTAATTGAATTACTTATCTGTCAAAGAAGATAAATGTGTTTTCTCTTATATGTACTTACTACACCTTATATAAANACATGAAATGATGTTGTGTATATGATATCTAATCTCTAGAATTCTGAGAGAATAAAATCCAGTTGTTTAAAGCCATCGAATTCATGGTACTTTAATTCGGCAGCTCTAGCAAAACTAAATGAGTGTCTTTTTTACATAACACCAGCTTTAAATCTTTCTCTTTGGTTTGAATGTTTCTGTAGTACATGTGGAACAAGGAGGATAAAGGAACTACTATTGTCCTCCAGGAATCAAGAACTCCAAATACACACACACTCACTCACACACACACACACACACACACACTCACACACACACCAAATAGAAAAAAATTGTCCTTGACAATGAATAAAGCAGTTGATTTTCTTCCCTTCTATAAGTAAACATTTGGAAGAAGCCTGTTTTTCTGAGACTCTGAACCCTAAAGCATGTACAGACTACAATTGAGATACTTCATATTGCAGAATCCTTTTAAATTTTTTAACTGAAAATAGATTTTTTTCATACAATATGTTCTGAATAGTTTCTCCTCCCTCAACTCCTCCCACATTCTCCACATATCACAACCCACACAAGCCCACAACTTCTGTTTTTCTCTCTCTCATTAGAAACCAGGCAACTGAAAATAAACAAACAAAATAGAATAAGACAAAACAAAGAACCCAAGAAAAAGCACATATAATATATGCAGAGACACACACGTGGTGATATATTGTGTATCAAATAAAGCTTGCCTGAGGATCAGAGGACAGAGCCAGCCACTAGATTAAACACAGAGGCCAGGCAGTGGTGGCACATGCATTTAATCCTAGCACTAGGGAGGCAGAGATATCTCTGGATCTCTGTGAGTTCAAAGCCACCCTGGACTACATGAGATTGATTCAGTCTAGAATAAAAAAAGAGCCAGGCAGTGGTGGCACACACCTTCAATCCCAGCACTTGGGAATCGCATGCCTTTAATCCCAGCACTTGAGATCTCATGCCTTTGCTACCAGTATTTGGGAAGCACACACGCCATTATTCCCAGCACTAGGAAGGAAATAAAATGGTTGGGCAGAGAAAGACATATAAGGCATGAGGAGACAAGAACAGAGCCCCTTTCGGCTGAGGACTTAGAGCATTTTTGTCTGAGAACTCAGACGTGTTCAGTCAGAGGATTTGTGGAGACTGGATCTTGCCTCTTTTTCAGCCTGAGGATTCAGCAGTGGTGAGAAGTTTCTCTAGTGGCTTGTTCCTTTGTTTTTCTGATCTTTCAGCATTTATCCCAATATCTGGCTCTGGGTTTTTTATTATTAAGACCATTTTAGGAATTCATACAATATACACATTCACACACAGAAATCCCATAGGTACATAAATTTGGAAAATATAACATGTTAGCAAAATACTTGTAAGGTTAAAGAAAAAAGCATAGCCAAAACACTATAACGTAAACCCTCTAAAAATATTTAAAAAATCATTTAGTTTGTATTGGCCATTTACTGCATGACAACAGTAGACCTACCTTTAAGTTTGGTTTCAGTGAGACTCGATTGGAGAAAACTAATTTTTCTTTTTGTGAACTTAAGGGGAATGAAATCTGAGGTCAAGCCAGAGAGGTTATGAATGTGAATTCTAAGTTCAAAAGAAACCCAAGTCTTTGTCTAGTCTAAACTCCATGTGTGGTTGCTTGTAGTTGGTATAGATCATGTCTAGTGCACACAGAGCAAAAAAGCAACTAATCTGAGAGAGAGTTGGTATCACTAGAATTTATTTGATATATTTCACTAAGGGGGATTGGGAAGTTGAAACAAGAGAGTATGAAAAAGAGATGGAGAGAGAGAGACAGAGAGAGAGACAGAGAGACAGAGAGACAGAGAGAGANAGAGACAGAGAGACAGAGAAAGAAAACTTAAGAAGCAGGTGGAAATGTGTATGTGTGGTAGAATGAGAAAGGGGCATAGAAGGAGGGGAGAGAAAGTGTGGTGAGGTGATGAAGGGATAAGTTAAAGGAGTTGAGTGGAGAGAGAAGAAGATTATTATAACCAGGAAATCATCTATTTACACTAATACAGAGATGGAAAGTAATGAATGGGCTACTCATACTCATAGTATACAGGAAATAAGTTTATAAACAAGGTGAGTAAAACCAGGAGTCAGGAAATATTTGTAGGGACATCTTACTGAGGACCTTGGCTTATATTCCAAATGAAATAAAAACCACAGTGGTTGTATTAGGACAACATGGCCTGGAGAGTTTGAAGAGGGTCACTGTGCTATGCTGCCAACAGACCATTGGCAGCGGGAGGTCCTGGGCACACTCTAAAGGTAGAACTAGCCAGATTTGCAGATGGATTGATAGATTGGATAGGTTGGAAGGCCAGAAAGGATTTGGAGATATTCCAAGGAGTTTTCTTAAAGTACTGTATGTACTCTGCATATGTCTAATTTTTCTGTGGAACATAAACTTTCTAAATTGCAAATATATTTCTAATACAAAATATTATATAAGTAAATACTCCTCATTGAACAAATAACTAAAATATAATATAAAAATGTTAAAGTAAAAAAAAATTTTCCTTATCATAGAAAATGATGCTACTTAATATAAAATTAGACTATTTTTACAAACCAGGATAGGTATACACTTTAATATTTCTTTCCAATTGTTATCAACAAATACATTATGAAGTTGAATTAAAGAAGAATGTCACTATCAAACTGTAGTATATAGTAGAATCATATAGTAACATTAGTAAAAGATCATCTTATTTATGTATATTCACATTCAAAACTATAATAAGAAATAATCATTTCAGAGAAGAATCATAAGGCAATATGTACATAGAACATATCTTGAGAACACTAAAGTAATTAAAATGTCATTTCCTGTGTATTCACTTTATATATTTTGTAATTTTAATAACAATCTTCCAGCAAAGAGAAGGGGTAGTGCCAAAAGATCCCACCCTTAACCAAGAAGCCATTTGTAAATGATGCTTGCTGAGAGAGGAAAAATCAGTTTTCTCCAGGAGAGTGATACTAGCTATATAAACCACACTCTAGGGAAGGCCCCATGCCCATAAGCAGATGGCCAACACAAAAGAGACTCCATGTATATTTTTGTTTGTTGTTTGTTTCATTTTTTTTTGGTGTGTGTATGTTGTTATTGTTTTTGTTTTGAACTTTTTGGGTTTTCTTGTGTAAGTGTGTATTTGTTTTGTTGTTTGGTTATTTATTGAGAAAAAGAACATGAAATTGGTTAGGGAGGGAGTTAGGGAGGATCTGGAAGGAGTTGGGAAGGGGAAAGAATATAATCAAGACATATTGCATGAAAGTTTTAAAAGTCATTAAAGACAGGATAAGAATAAAATAATAAAAACAGAACAGTTAATTAAAGCCATTACTGTACCTTGGTTTCCTAATGTTTCTCTGCCACATTAATACATATTCAGTTTCTTATATTTGTGTGACTGATTGTTATGTCTCTCAATGCCACTGTTACTTAGCTAGTAAACACAGACTGTGCTAACACACAGTGAGATTAACATTATACATATTTGCTCTCCATTATATGCTA
This sequence comes from Neotoma lepida, assembly GCA_001675575.1. Lineage (NCBI taxonomy): Eukaryota > Metazoa > Chordata > Mammalia > Rodentia > Cricetidae > Neotoma > Neotoma lepida. Next base: position 35,928 of record LZPO01056014.1, read on the forward strand.
CAGGATGCCAGAGTTACCAAAACAGGGCAGAGAATCTACGCTCATAGATGCCAGTCTGTGGGAAAGAATTTTTATCTCAACAGCTAAAAAGTTAATGTGAAAGTTAGTGTTAACACTAAATGCATGATATACTTCCTGCTATGGAAAAAAATAACTATGCTACTGACTTAATGTGTTAAACAGGAAACAACAAAATGCAAAATGCGTTTAGCCAATGAAAAACTTTCTGCTGTTTTGGTTAGTAATGCATAGTAAACCACTGTTCCTGTTAATGGCTACTATTAAAATTTTATGAAACCTTTTGACAAATTAAATTTTTAATTACACAGTCTATTGCCTTTCTGTTCTGTTTTGCTCTGCAATAGATTTCCCAAAATGTCTCATTTTGGAAAATGGATTCATTTCCTGTAAGTAATTCAGGTAAGAGAAGTGTACAGTTAATAATTTCTTTTCAAAGTTTTATTCTTTCACAATTTTATACATGTATACAATGTACCTTGATCAGTCATAGTCCCCCTTAAATTAGTTCAAGGTCCTTCCCAATTTTGCATCCTTTCATCTTATATTTTATATAATTCACTGATTTCAACTAGTGTTTTACATACTCACATGTGTGAGGGGCTATCCAGTGCAGAGTGGACAACCTGTCGATGGCCACAGCCCCAGTAAAATGGGATCTGGGAGCCCCTCTCCCACCCATGATTGAGTATTACCTGGCCTGATGTTATATATGATTTGCACAGGTAACAACAGCTAAAATTACTAGTGATAATTTGAGAGACAAGTGTTATTTCTGATATGAAAACATTCATATTCTATTAAAAACAATGAGTAGAATAAAATAGAATAATAAAATATGTGTCTGTCATTTAGTCCTTTCAACACTGCGTGAGACTCTTACTCTGTTCATTTGAATTAAGTTATGCAATTTCTCACAACTATTATTTGATGAATTTCTTATTGGAATATAAGCAGCAGAGCCCAAATATATAGTCAAATATTAAAGGGACACATTATTTATTCTCTTTTATATTGGGGCGTGTGTGTGTGTGTGTGTGTGTGTGTGTGTGTGTGTGTGTGTGTGTGTTGCTGGGGCTTTGAACATGCTAAGCTATAGTCTACCCTGAGCTATATCCCCACCCAGGAACAAACAATTTTCTTAAATGTATTCAATGCTTTCAAATAATGTTGGCTTGATCTGCATGGTAAAAAATAAGTTACTAAGACATAAGCATTTCATAGAAAAGAAAGAGGGATTTGTTGTGTTATGTCTCATCATTAACCCTAAGTAATTCAAGGCAACGAGCAAACCAGCTACCTGTGGATAATCCCATATCTTCAGATGTAGAATGGAATCACCCAGCCTCACAGTGCTCATGTAGATTCAAGATCCACTATGATGCTGATTTCTTAACTAAATTCCATGTAATAATAAACTGCAAAATAATAATGTTGTTTCTTATATAAATGTGAAATATACATGGAATTTGATTTACTGTGTATACATATAAATAATTATTAAAAGAAAAACCATGTGCTTCCCAATAAGTGGATACAAACAGCTTATCAAACATAAAGGCAGAACATCTGAAGGGGAGTACCATTTATGATGGGAAAACTTATTCCTCAACAGTCCCAGCTCTGTGTTGCTTTGCTCCTTTTGCCAGTGCCTATCTATACATGACCATGAGCATTCCCAATGAATTATATACTTCTCTTCTCTTCTCCATTTC
>LZPO01056015.1:11210-27082 GCA_001675575.1 Neotoma lepida
AAAATGATAGTAATTAACACAGAGACCTACAACAATTGTTTCTTTCTAATGAACTCTGTGATGTACTGTGATTTTTTTTCTGTATTATCTGTGCAAACGGCATTATATGTAAATTCATTTGTGTTGTTCAGTATTCTTTACCTTTTGGACCTAAAGTTCTCCCCAGATAGAATGATGTAATACAAGTGACTTGTCTTAAAAAACACATTCTATTGATTTGGCTAATCATCGTCCTATTTTCCTGCATAGGCACATCAATATCTTCTATCCATTCATAAAAAAAAATATTACTCAGAAAAATGTTGATTGACCCAATTAACTTGAACANTAAATCAGTGCAGTTCTACTTTTACGATAAAATGGAAATTTTAGATAAATGAAACAGTAACTGAGCATTTAATTAAAAAGAACTTCCAGTGTGTTTCAGGGTTAGTTCACATTAGCTACATTCCAAAATTTCTTGGAATGAATCTGATCCATCATTTCCAAATACTTTTATGGCTTCACATGTTGCAATTATTGAAGCAAACATACTCTTTTTCTTAATACTTACTACCTGCAATGGTAAGCTGAGCCCCTTTGTGCAAAAGTGAAAATGAGATTCACTATATATATATATATATATGCTTTAGATCAAGCCAAAAATATTCTGTCTCCTAGCTTACAAAATCAATCATCAGAAGTGCATATAAGCCAAGTTTTAATTTAGAATTATCAGATACATCCAAGCTTGGTACCAGAATGTAGTACAGTGTTGCTAGCTGAATTTTGACTTTCATTCAAGATAATCACTCTCCTCTTTCCACATTTGGTAACCCAAGCCAAGTATCCAAACACTAGACAGACTCTCCACAGATCACTGTCATTTTCTTCTTCTCAGGACTCATGAACACACAGGCACAGGCTATGACTCTCCTTCCAAAGAATGAACTGGAACAGACACACAGTGCAGAAGTTGGGAACTGACTAGGAATGATTTGGTCAGGGATTTTGGTGGTTCCCTCTTCTCTGAATANGGACTAGCAGGTTGTAAGGTATATAGACGATGNGAAGGGATATCCCAATGGTCCTATGGGCTTTTTATCTCAGATTAAGAAACATAAAGAGAAAAAGGTCAGAACAAAGCCTGGCGATATTCAGCTTTCTTAAGGATCTAAGCACGATGGACCATGAAGGCAGAAGTAGGATGTCCCAATNTTATAAGTATTTTAATTACTAGGAATAAAATAAAAATAGTTTCTGGCTAACATCAATTTGCCAGCTATTATTTGAGTATACTTTCTAAAGTGTTTTGAAAATATTTTATTTCCCCATTGAAACATACAAAAAAACTATTAAAAATTCTGAAGGATAATATTTTTTCCTATGTGTCAGCATAAGTTGGGATAATCTCTAACTNTCTCCCACACAAACCTACAAAGCAAAGTCTTCTCTATCTCTAAATGACCAAACCCCTATAATAAGATGCTTTGTCCCCTGGTAAGTACAAAGGCAACATTTTAGCAATCTGTAAGGTCTTTTCCAATCCAGCATTTTCCCTGACATGTTATGTGTTCTCTGCTATCCTACAGGCCTAGGAGACATGCCCTAGGGCAGTTGTCAAATTTAATGAAAGATACGTGTAAAAACAATATAGGAGAATCTCAGGAAAAGTAGAAAACTGTGTGTGTGTGTGTGTGTGTGCGCGCGCGCGTTTGAAGTTTGAAGCAAATAAAGATGAGATAGCAGCCATGCAAGAGTCCAAGGTCATTAAAGTGAGGCTACCCAGAGGGTATAACAAAGCCAAGAAACTTACCACTTCATTCCAGATAAAAATTCTAGTCAAGACCAGAACAGATTAAGAAATACACAACAACAGCAAATTTTAGCATACTTTCTTGGATCTAATTCCTAGAAATTCAGATTCAGATTAAGCAGTAGGGCTGCTGTCCATAATTCAATTTATAAACATTTCATGAGGACTTCAAGCTGGTCACCTTGCTAGGTGCTGGACAATAATCAAAAAAAAAAAAAAATCCAGGCATCCTGAACAGAAAAGACCAATTGAGATAGAATTACTCTCCTGTAGAAGATTGGAGTCACATAGTGTTTAACACTATTGTAATGTAATTTTTATGAGTTCTATTATAAAAATGAAAAAAAAAGAGGCCATGACTATCTTAAAGGGGGTTTTCTCTTCTATGGTTACTAACAATGACAGTGACATTCAGAATTGATTTAGAATTCTAAGAATTTCATTCATTGGGCAGGAAAGGAAGAAAAAGCCATACCAGGCAAAAAAGACAATATAAAAATGCAAAACTATATCCAGCAAAGCTACCCTTCAAAAAATAAGGAGAAATAATTCTCCTCCCATATTAACTTAAAACACAGGTATTTTCACTGTCTTCCTATAATAGATGATAAACAGAACCATTCAAGTTGAAATGAACTACTAAATAAAAACAAGAGCATATGAATATCACCAGTAAAAGAAAAAATATGGTAAATAACAAAATAGTATAACACTGTAATCTCGGTACATGAATCATTTTTTAAATTCTAGCATAGAAGTTAACATGAAAAGGCACAAAAATAATTATAAAAATATGTTAATTGATACACAAGATAAGATTACTTGTGATATTAATAACATAAAGTGTGTGAAAGAGTGCATAGGGTTTCATAATTAAAGTCAAATTGTTATGACCATAAAATAGATTGTTATAATTATAAGATAGTTTATGTAAGCTCCATAGTAATTACTAAGAAAACACTTCTAGAAGATATGAAAATAAAATGAGAAAAGAACCAATGGACTATAAAATTGACAAAATACAGAGGAAGACAAGAAGAGACAGAAGAAAGGGACGATAGATGGAATAAAACAGTTAATAAGNATTGTTCTTTTACTGTCAATACTTTCTGTAAATGTTATTGAATAAAACTCACTCCACATATGCTTGCTCAGATGAGCACAAATTGTAATCATACCCAAGTATGTACTATCTGAAAGAGACTCACTTAGATATATGTTTTTGAAGACACAGAGCTGAAACTATGAAAGGACTAAAAAAGATATTCTATGTAAATATATCTTAAAATAAGAAATATAGGGGATACCATATAATGATTAAAGTGTCCTATACAAGCAACACATAACAGTTATAAATACACAATCACCAATATCACAACATCTAAATGTATAAAGTAGACTAACACAACTGGAGAGAGAGGTTTACAACAACATAATAATAGGGGCATCTATACTCTACTTATAATTATGGAAAGAAGATTCAGAGAGATGACTTGGGCAATACCAAACTTCAAATACAAGACTTTCCAAACACAACTACCAGAGTACTACATGTTCTCCTGAAGTGTACATGGAACATTATTCAGAATAGGTCACATATTTGATCACAGAGTTANTCTTAGCATATTTAAGACTGTTGAACTCAACAGGAAAAATCTAAATAACTTGATCTGAAATGAACAAGGGACTTGAACAGTNGTTTATTTAAGGAAAAGATACCAACAGCTAACAAGTATATGTATGATATCACTAATCAGCAGGAAAAACACAAATGCTCTTCAAATTTNATAACATCAGAAAACAATATTAGAAAGGATGTGGATAAATTGGAACTCATACACTGTTGGTCGATAAATAAAGTGGTCCAGCAATATGGAAAATAGTATAAAGATTCTTTAAATTTTTTTTAAATAAAACTATGGTATAATCAAGTAATCCTACTTGTGAATATTTATATGAAGAGTTGAAAGCAGACCCAAAAATAAATATTCATTCTGCCATGTTTGTTGTAATATTATTCCTGATACTCAGGAGGAAGAAATAGCAAAAATGCCCACTGATAAATGGATGAATAAAGAAAATATAGCAGATATTATTTGATCATAGAAAAAAGAGGNAATTCTATTATGATACAAACTGGTTAGGCCTTGAAGACATTGTGCTAAGTGACAAGTGCTGAATTATTTTACTTATGTGAAGTATCTAAAGTAGTCTAATTCATAGAAAATATAATATATAACTCATATTGCAAGGACAGTAGATATACAGACTAGGAGTAGCTTTCAGTCATGCAACAGGAGGTCTTGCTAGAGAAGTGCCATGCAGCACTTCAGTGGTTACAACCTGGTTTGTAAACTCGAGTTTGGTAAGAGGCTGACATCACGTGTTTTTTAACCTCAATGATAATGATCATTATCANAGTGCTAGAAATAACTTACACTATCTATAGTTTTGCAAACAAATGTCCTGAGGCTAAAGCTGTATTTCAACCTGGTCTCACAAAGAGCAAATGTTGAAAACTGGGACATAAATCCAGTTATTCTCAAGAACCATTGCCTTAGATCATATGCTATTCTATCTTAACATGACTTTTAAAAGGGAAGCAGAAAATCATGAAAATACCTTTTTAAAGGGGTTACATTTATTGAGAATTCTTCCATCTTTAAATTGAAGCAAACTCAAGTATATGTGAATATACATGTGTGGGGGGGAGTGTACACATAAGTTTGTGGACAGATGGATGCATAGATGATAGATATAGATAGACAATAGATCGATTGATAGATAGATAGATAGATAGATACATACATACATATATACACACACACATACATACATACATACATACATACATGCATACATACATACATAGATACATAGGTGATAGATAATCCTTTAAAGACATAAAAAAAATCTCCTTGTAGAAATAAATGATTATATTACACTCAATTTTTAATCCCAGATTTTACTTCTCCAGAGACTATACCAACTTCTGTCCATATCAGAGCCAGCCCTTCAGTCCTTTTGCAAAACAAAGTTTCTGTAGAAAACAAAGGATAGGAGAAACACAACAAAACCTTTTTGTGTCACTTCCAGACACAAGAATAANTAAATAAGTAAAACAAGGCTAACAGCTCACCTCCCACGCACCTATCCACTCCCATTCACAAATACACTCACATGTATTCACACATGCACACACAACACCAACTAGCCCTGTAGAATCACAGTGGGATACAAAGCCTTTGCCCTAGAACTCTGGCCCTGTTGTGAGGCATGTCTCTCTCAGCTAGTGTGGCTGAGATGCCTTAACCATAGACTGTGTTCTTACAAATCTAGCAAGCACAAGAAAGAAAGGTCACCTGCAACTTCTCCCTTGGGGCTAAACAAGCCTAGGTGCATAGACACCAAGTGGATTGCATTGGCATTTAACTTCTAAATTCAGGAAGCTAAATTTAGAATGTCCTATTGACAAGCCACCATCCAGCAGGACAAAGGGAGGGGGAGAATTCTTCAAGTCTGGTGTGTTCTGTGCTGTAGGAAGTGGGGCAGCAGTACCTCTCCTGTAGCAGGTCATTCACCCCTCCCTGTATCTCCACAGACACTGTAGATAGTGCTAAGATTAGAGGAGTGAGTCCATTAGATGTCAGTTTCCCTCTGTCAATTGTACAGTCTCAGACAATCATTTAGCCTCTACCTCATTGAACTGTTTAAGATTAAATGGCTTGATGTGTTGTAAAGAACAGAGCACAGTCCTGAGTACGTAGAAATGACTACATAAATGGGAGCTATTACCTACTTTGGCTAACTCAACTCATTCTATGGTCTTGTAGTGGTATTTAGGAGCATAGTATTTGAGCTATGACAACTACAAAAGTAAGGACACAACTCTGTCTTTAAGGTTCTTGTATGTAATTTAAACACGAAGTTACGTAGGGATTGACTTTGAGCAAAGGAGTCACTGAGAGCGGCAGATCATCATCACTCTGCCAAAGCTACAGTCAGAACCAGAATGATTGAACCAGCTGTGGGGCTGGTCTCTGCCCCTCCCATCACTCAGGTAACAGTAGGAAATGTAGCAGGCAGGAGTCTCAGCCAGAGAGAACATAAAAAGCCCCTTCCCTTTCAAAACTTAACAGGCTCATCTAAGAAGTTATCATGATTTCTTAGTATTGCTTGAATGATTGAATCTGGATTTGTTATTACAGAAAACCTTTAATATCATACCAGATAACATCATTTATTTCTCAGCTTTGGGAGAAATCTTTGAGCACTTGATTACACTTGCTGTTTTCTGCTGTGGCCAGGAAGAATAATCTGTAACCTTGCATTACTGGGAATAACATGATCTTATCCCAGACATGAGCTAGTAATCTCCCCATTTAAGAGCCCACCCCTAGACCTGGGGGTCTCAGTGGCACTCAAGTAATAAAATGCCTTTGTCCTCTGCTAAGAGTCAGTGACCACTGACCNAAAAGATGAATGAGCTAAAGAGGTCAACAGACAGAAATGTAAAGTTCAATCTGGCTGCTGCCCAGAGCCACAGTGTCAGTCCCAGGTGATGTTCCATGATTCCCACAGACTAGGACTTCATTTCTGAAGATTGCTTCCATTTGGAACAGGAGGTGCTTTCAGGAAGTAATAATATATAATTAAAATCTATTTGATGAACAGAGGTAATTTTTATATTCAAGGAAGTTGCTGATGCAGCAGCTTTTTATTCATTAGCATATTTACCAGGTTAATGTACTGTATTTAATAAAGCAAATAGTATTTTATAATTTCTTAGGCAAATTGTGAAAGTAGGAAAAATGAATAAAATTTTGTTCCATTTTAAGTCTCTGAGTCAACAAATTAATCTCTCTTTCTCCTGGGAGAGCAATTTTCCTCCAAAGTGAACATTTAGATATTTAGCGGTTTTGATGAACTTGAAAAAAGTATTCATTAATGCGGAAGAATGATGCAATGAGGAGTGTGTTCATTAGCTTTCCATTGTTGTGAAAATACCAGAAATAATAAGCTTGTGGAATGGAAAGTCTTATTTTAGCCTCAATCCATGGTCCCTTGTCCTGTTCCTTTGGGCCTATGGAGGCTTAGACTATTATGGTAGGAGTATGAAGCCATAGTGTTGCTAACTTCAATTATCAGGCAAACAGAGTTAAGAGAGAAAGGGCCAGCGCCCCAATATCTTCTTTAAGATCACATCCCTAATGACATAGTTTCCTTCCATGAGTCCCTACCACCTAAGGATTTAACCAATTACTCACAGTGCCAGAGGCTAAGGACCAAGCCCTCAATTTACAGACTTCTGGAACATTTAAAACCCAAACTGAAGAAGAGAGCAGTGAAATAAACATGGAGGAAATACATGAAATACAGTGACCTTTAAAAATGATACAAAACAAAGAGATATATGGGTTATCCATTTCTCTAGAATAGAAAAACGTAAAGGGAAATATGTTTTAGCAATTTCAGGAAGAAAGATGAGGTGGTAATAACAATACTTGGGAACCACTTCTGGGAATGTGATAAAGAACAAAATGACTGAGAGATGGGTCCAATTGCTTCAGAGATCCTGTGATCTCTGCATTGAAGGATTTGACTTCTTTCAGAAGGCAGAAACAACACAGGAACAAAGACAAGTAATAAACCATCATCTAAAGTGGTTTAAAGAAAGGAACAGCTGGTTGCAAGTCAGAAGTATGGAAAGAAGTGTCTGTGNTAAATAAGTAAAACAAGGCTAACAGCTCACCTCCCACGCACCTATCCACTCCCATTCACAAATACACTCACATGTATTCACACATGCACACACAACACCAACTAGCCCTGTAGAATCACAGTGGGATACAAAGCCTTTGCCCTAGAACTCTGGCCCTGTTGTGAGGCATGTCTCTCTCAGCTAGTGTGGCTGAGATGCCTTAACCATAGACTGTGTTCTTACAAATCTAGCAAGCACAAGAAAGAAAGGTCACCTGCAACTTCTCCCTTGGGGCTAAACAAGCCTAGGTGCATAGACACCAAGTGGATTGCATTGGCATTTAACTTCTAAATTCAGGAAGCTAAATTTAGAATGTCCTATTGACAAGCCACCATCCAGCAGGACAAAGGGAGGGGGAGAATTCTTCAAGTCTGGTGTGTTCTGTGCTGTAGGAAGTGGGGCAGCAGTACCTCTCCTGTAGCAGGTCATTCACCCCTCCCTGTATCTCCACAGACACTGTAGATAGTGCTAAGATTAGAGGAGTGAGTCCATTAGATGTCAGTTTCCCTCTGTCAATTGTACAGTCTCAGACAATCATTTAGCCTCTACCTCATTGAACTGTTTAAGATTAAATGGCTTGATGTGTTGTAAAGAACAGAGCACAGTCCTGAGTACGTAGAAATGACTACATAAATGGGAGCTATTACCTACTTTGGCTAACTCAACTCATTCTATGGTCTTGTAGTGGTATTTAGGAGCATAGTATTTGAGCTATGACAACTACAAAAGTAAGGACACAACTCTGTCTTTAAGGTTCTTGTATGTAATTTAAACACGAAGTTACGTAGGGATTGACTTTGAGCAAAGGAGTCACTGAGAGCGGCAGATCATCATCACTCTGCCAAAGCTACAGTCAGAACCAGAATGATTGAACCAGCTGTGGGGCTGGTCTCTGCCCCTCCCATCACTCAGGTAACAGTAGGAAATGTAGCAGGCAGGAGTCTCAGCCAGAGAGAACATAAAAAGCCCCTTCCCTTTCAAAACTTAACAGGCTCATCTAAGAAGTTATCATGATTTCTTAGTATTGCTTGAATGATTGAATCTGGATTTGTTATTACAGAAAACCTTTAATATCATACCAGATAACATCATTTATTTCTCAGCTTTGGGAGAAATCTTTGAGCACTTGATTACACTTGCTGTTTTCTGCTGTGGCCAGGAAGAATAATCTGTAACCTTGCATTACTGGGAATAACATGATCTTATCCCAGACATGAGCTAGTAATCTCCCCATTTAAGAGCCCACCCCTAGACCTGGGGGTCTCAGTGGCACTCAAGTAATAAAATGCCTTTGTCCTCTGCTAAGAGTCAGTGACCACTGACCNAAAAGATGAATGAGCTAAAGAGGTCAACAGACAGAAATGTAAAGTTCAATCTGGCTGCTGCCCAGAGCCACAGTGTCAGTCCCAGGTGATGTTCCATGATTCCCACAGACTAGGACTTCATTTCTGAAGATTGCTTCCATTTGGAACAGGAGGTGCTTTCAGGAAGTAATAATATATAATTAAAATCTATTTGATGAACAGAGGTAATTTTTATATTCAAGGAAGTTGCTGATGCAGCAGCTTTTTATTCATTAGCATATTTACCAGGTTAATGTACTGTATTTAATAAAGCAAATAGTATTTTATAATTTCTTAGGCAAATTGTGAAAGTAGGAAAAATGAATAAAATTTTGTTCCATTTTAAGTCTCTGAGTCAACAAATTAATCTCTCTTTCTCCTGGGAGAGCAATTTTCCTCCAAAGTGAACATTTAGATATTTAGCGGTTTTGATGAACTTGAAAAAAGTATTCATTAATGCGGAAGAATGATGCAATGAGGAGTGTGTTCATTAGCTTTCCATTGTTGTGAAAATACCAGAAATAATAAGCTTGTGGAATGGAAAGTCTTATTTTAGCCTCAATCCATGGTCCCTTGTCCTGTTCCTTTGGGCCTATGGAGGCTTAGACTATTATGGTAGGAGTATGAAGCCATAGTGTTGCTAACTTCAATTATCAGGCAAACAGAGTTAAGAGAGAAAGGGCCAGCGCCCCAATATCTTCTTTAAGATCACATCCCTAATGACATAGTTTCCTTCCATGAGTCCCTACCACCTAAGGATTTAACCAATTACTCACAGTGCCAGAGGCTAAGGACCAAGCCCTCAATTTACAGACTTCTGGAACATTTAAAACCCAAACTGAAGAAGAGAGCAGTGAAATAAACATGGAGGAAATACATGAAATACAGTGACCTTTAAAAATGATACAAAACAAAGAGATATATGGGTTATCCATTTCTCTAGAATAGAAAAACGTAAAGGGAAATATGTTTTAGCAATTTCAGGAAGAAAGATGAGGTGGTAATAACAATACTTGGGAACCACTTCTGGGAATGTGATAAAGAACAAAATGACTGAGAGATGGGTCCAATTGCTTCAGAGATCCTGTGATCTCTGCATTGAAGGATTTGACTTCTTTCAGAAGGCAGAAACAACACAGGAACAAAGACAAGTAATAAACCATCATCTAAAGTGGTTTAAAGAAAGGAACAGCTGGTTGCAAGTCAGAAGTATGGAAAGAAGTGTCTGTGGTTTGCCTAAGGCTGTTGAGAATTTTTTTAATGCCCTCCTTCAATGCTCACCTTAATATTTTATTTCTCCGGTAAGTTTCTCAGCCTAGGAAATAACCAAAACCATCTGCAGTAAGTCACTCTGTGCCTTGGGATGCAATCATTTTCCTCTTCCCAGCTGCAGGCCCCAGGCAAGTTTCAGGAAATCATTAGCAGAGGCCCTTGTTCCCTTACTTGGTATTTTGCAGAACTATTGGTCTGTTACTTCGAGTTTTTAATAAAATAGACATGGCAGGTTTCATTCATAGAGAAGCAAGACTACCTTTTATAAGGCGAACATAGTCATTTACTCTCTAGCCTTTCCCCCAGGCCTCCAGAAGTATAATGGCATATAGGCAGTATGTGTACTGTTTTGAAGGGAGTCTTGGATGTAATTTGTAACTTTGGGCAAGTGACAGCACTTTGTTGATTTACCTTTTCTTTCTTCAGTATGAAAACAGTATGCTTCATTAGATTAGTGTCCTAAGAAACAAAAGNAGTTACATATAACCATTTCCTTACAATAGAATTGCTTCCAAGTTTCTATAGTTTGCAATCAATGGGAAGTTAGTTTTCAAAGTGTACCAGTTAACGAATTAGGGATAACCTCAGAGAACATTAAAATGTGTCAATGTTGCATTCAAGAATGAAAGCAAGGCGCTTCCTCTTGGATTAATTGGTAATCTGTTTTCATCCACAATTGATTTTTTTCCACTCGTCCCTTCATTGAGAATCCTGACTTTGTGTAGTGATTACCAAGAGGGAGCCCAAATTTCAGTTCTCCACTTCTCTCCCTGTACTTTCTGTCTGTCTATACTTTGCGGTTAGTTACTGGTCTGCCTGTAGTCTGTTTGTTGTGTCTATCAGATCTGTCCCTGTTACTTATCTGATTAGTCTGTGACTGAATCTTTATCTGTCCCTGTGTCTGCCTGATGTCTGACTGCCTCTAACAAAGGGCTTCACTCTGTAATTACTGAATAGCACAGGAAACATGGCATAGGNAAGGAATGAAGGCTACTTCACAGAAATATTTAACAGAGTTTTACAAGGAAAGAGGTTATTTTACTAACTGCAACTGACCCAGAAGCACTCAGTACTACGAGTAGGCATGATCAAGCTATACCCATGTTGCTTCAAACAGTTATGACAGATATTTGTTTTAAGGTATCTTAAGACCCCGTTGTATGCTGTCAGCAAATTGTTACCACAACACAAACNTAATAACACACATACATCATGTTAAGTTAGTGGTGTGGAGGAGTATATAACTTAAGATTAAGCTATGAATTTGATTAGGTTGCAAAAGCTGATTATATGGCAAATTCAAGGCAAGNAAGGTCCGTTGCATTTTCCTGCTAAAAGGCAGATTAAACTTGAACAGGCTGAGAACACAGTAGGATTGCAGGCTAAATGCATAATCTTAAATGATCTCAAGGAGTTTTACAACTTTGCTGTGAGGTCTGCCAAAAGGTAAGTCTTTGGGGGAATCAAAAGAGATTCTCAGAAAAATGTATCACTACGCAAAGTCAGGATTTTCAGTGAAGGAATGAATGAAAAAGTCAATGTAAATGAAAACATAGATTACAAAAAAATATATATTCTTAATNTGTTTGGTTTGGTTTGGTTTGTTAGTTTTTCCAGACAGGGTTTCTCTGTGTAGCCCTAGCTGTCCTGGAACTGGCTCTGTAGACCAGGCCGGCCTTAAACTCAGAGATCCACCTGCCTCTGCCTCCCAAGTGGTTGGTTTAAAGGTGTGTGCCACCACTGGCCAGCAATATGGCACATCTGAAAGACCAAAACTGTACATAATTGAATGGTTGTTTGTTTTCCGGATTTGTGTTATATATAAGATAAATAAGAACTGTTGGATGATGGGAAATTACCCTTGAGACTGAAGAGCTGAAGTTTGAAAGATGTGATAGAAAGTTACATTTCTGATTGCTTATTGTAGATTTCAGATCTATTGACTTCTGTGTTCTATTGCATCCATATACATTCGGTGTATATTTTGGCTACAGAGCCTTTTATTGGTTCCTTTCTTCCTTCATTCTTAATTTTTCCACCATTCACAATCTACTGGATTAAGCCTTAAACTTCAAAGAGATGAGGCAGGCTGGAGATACACTTGCAGCAGAGCCAGCATCTTCTATGAGCTCCTGTGCTGGGTTACACTGGCTTCACTGCTGGATGATTGGTGTTAGGTCTTAAACTTTAATGTTCTACACTGGAATTTAACATTCTACTTGATGTGGCTAATTTATTCGGAAAGTAACGAAGTCTCATGCGTCCTCTGCCAAATGAGACTGGCTTAAAACAACAGGATTGTCTTCATTAAGGCACTTCTGGTGACCTCTATGTTGGCCACCCTTGCTTCTAGACCAATGTAACCTTAATACTCTAAGTGTTGCATCTGGTTTATGTGTTTTCATTTGCAGAGCCTTCCAAAGACAATAGAAAAGGCTGCTGCAAGTGAATTGAAGAGTTCTATACAGGGTGATAGAAAAGGAAGGAGATGAAAGAGAGAACAAAAGATTTGCAGTCTGCCCCTGCCACTAATTAGTTAGGAGATCTCAATCACATTGCTTGAAGACTCAAAGTTCCTTTCCTCACACTTGCAAAATGAGGGAGGAGTTGACCTCCTTGATCTCNGAGGTCTCTTCAAGCAGCAAAATTCTGTAGTCAGCAAAACCTTTTACAACTCAGCAGGCAGACACTATAGAAACCCCATCTCATTTCTCCACTTCTAAATTTATCACTTCAGTCATCAACAAGACATTGCCCAATATAAGAGAGCTGAGTTAGGCATATTTGATAGCAAGGCAGTTGTCTTAGCCAAGTTAGGAATGTCAAACTTCACTGGGGTTATTGAGGCTCGGTTAAAGAAAACTGAAGAGAGCAGAAGGGCAGTGGGCAATCCTAGGTGGCCCAATTCCTCAGTAGCTTACATAACCCTCNGCACGGAAAGGGTGGGAAGACATCTCTTTCAGTCCATTTCTATATCACAGCAGGCTCTAGCCTTTCAAGGCCTTCTGCCTTCCAGGTAAATAAAAGAGGCAAATAGTCCCCACCTTCTTTCCTTACCCCTCCCTGCCCCTTTCAAAGTGATTATTCTCTTACTTTGGAGTCCAACTCAGGACGCAGTCCTTTCATTTATAAAAAGGTTCTTCCAGATCTCATCTTCCCAACAGTGCAGAAGAATCACAAGAGGTTCACACGAGGGAAGAGGCCTCAGACATCTATGTGCCCAAGGACTTGCCTCCCCATTCTTCTTGGCACAATAGGTCCGGGTTGTCTGGCATGCAACTAAAAGGGACAGATCCAGGGGTAACAGTGAGCACTACTTTTGCCTGCCTGTGTGAGGGTGTATGTCTCCTTAGTGTCTCAGCTCTTAAAGGTAAAGCAAGAAGCCCAACAAGAATGGGAAGGAGAAAAGAAGAGTCTCCTCCAGATTTAAGTCCTATTAAAAACAAAAGTCCTTATTGTGCCACTTATAAAACAGTGGTAAAATCCTTGCAAGTTAGGAGGAAAGTGAAGATTTATAGCCAAGGATAGCTTGCAGGAGCTGGAGGGACAGGTAGATAGGTGGAAAATTATGAAGAGGAGATGGTAATTGGTAGGTGGTCTCACTAAACTGAATTAACATGATTCTTTCTGCAAGCAGGCCAGAATATAAACCNATGACATGACTGCTGCTCCATGGTGTGGTTAAGGGGAAATTTTTCATTGTAGATATGAGAGAGGCAACCAGAAGGGTCCAGAGCAGAGAAAGAACAAAGTAGACTGAACATGGCCAGCAGACTGGACCTGGCCATAAGAGAAGCAGAAGCCAAGCACAGAGAGGGAGATGGAGAGTACAGGAGAGTAGAGAGAGGGGAGAAGGGATACAGACAGAGGAAGACAAGGAGAGAGCATAGCTGAAATAGTAGGGTTATAAGAAGAGTTAGAGTAGCTTGGGGAGGAAAGCCCATGAGGTGGAGGGGGGCTAAAGGAGGGAAGAGGGCCAGAAGACCCAGGATGCCAGCATGGACTCTGAAATATGCAACAGGTACTTGGGACACTGAGGGAGTCTGGAGGCCAGCATGTACTTTGGTGTGCTAATAGACACCAAAGACAGCCATTTGTCCCTCCGCCTTTTAGAATTTGGGGAAATGGAGTTTTTCTTTGGCCCTGACAGCCAGGAGTGATCAGACATCAAGGCTAGAATGACAAAGAATCTGAAATTTAATCAGAAATGGAAGGTTCTGAGATACTAAATTGACTTACCAGGATTTGTTTTTGTTAAAACTGGGTTATACAGAAGAGCCTTGGAAGAGAAAAGCTAAAGGCAGAGGAGCATGACTAAAGTTTCGTCAAGGAAATGGGCTCTGTGGATGCATTTTCAAAGTCTTTAGAAATTTCATTTAAACAATCAATCAATGAAGAAAGAAATGAAAGTCACTCTTGGACTTAGCTTAGTCAATAAGGTGCCTGCCTTGCAAGCATAAGGGCCAGAGTTCAGTCTCCAGAGCCCACTTTAAAGGTCTAGCTAGTGAGTAACACATGCTTATAATTCCAGCACTGGGGAGGTGGGAACAGATGTAGACAGTAGGATCCTTGTGGCTTACTGGCCAGTTGTCCTGGCCTACTAGGTGAGCTACAGGCCCCAGAGAGACTATCACAAAATCAAGGTGGACAGCTCCCAAGGAATGAAACCCAATGTTGTCTTCTGGCTTGTGTACAAACACACACACACACACTCACATCATGTACATACACATACCATGTACCCCCTAAACTCACACACACACAAACACACACACACATACACACACATACACAGATACACACACATACACACACACGGTCACCTTCTTATATCTGCTGAATGGCCAGTGACATGTTTGTCTCAGACACTTTCCTAGGCTGAATTACCTTTTGGTACTCTATGTCTTTTCTTTGGGGCATGGGCATTTAATTATGACTCTGGATTTACAAATTTTAGGTCTTGTGGACACTGTCTTCTCAAAGTCTGGACAGAGTTCTAAACATGGCCATGGCTTAGTGTGACATGAAACAAATCTCAGCCTGTGACTTGTACTGCACAGCCCCTGTCTTGTCAAAAAGCCTCTCTGAGAAACAGGCATTTTGTGGCAGAGTCCCCATACATTATGTATTACTGTTTTTATTTCATTCCAAAAAGGGATTCCTCATCAATTGAAAGGAGAGTTTGTGTGTTACTTGGATTTCTTTTCTTGATACAATACTCACACCAAGCTTCAAAAAGGCTTTGTGGAAGGGAGACATTTTAAAACCTGAAACACCTATGTGTCCTTCAGTTCACTCACAGTCCTTGCCCTGGGGAGGCTGAGGGCTGTGAGTTCCCTGGCTGCTGCTAGTCCGCTAAGCACTCTGCACAAGGCTCTCCCCTGAGGCCGTTCAGTAAATACTGTAGACTGACAGAAGCAGAAGCCTGCAGGTCAGAAAAGATGTGGTGTTGTCACAAAGCCCTGGAAGCCAGACATGGCAATACAGCCAACTCATTGGCACAGAAAAAAATAACAGAAACCTGGTTGCTACAAGTCTAAAGAACAGCAACATCAAAGAAGGGAAATAAAAATAGCATATATTCTCCCCACTAGGGGGCAGATTACACAAATCGTAAAGATGGGGGTTGTTTCTTTTCTTTCTTCTTTTTTTTTATTATTATTAAAAAGATCTTCCACTCCTTTTACATACCAACCTCAGA
>LZPO01056017.1:2809-20577 GCA_001675575.1 Neotoma lepida
GTGTGTGTGTGTGTGTGATTGGTTATAGGCATGTACGTGCCACAGTGCTTACACGGAGGTCAGAGGGCAACTTTGAGTATCAGTCCTTTCCTTTCACCTTGTTTAAAATGAGGTCTCTTGTTCACACTTTCTATGCCAGAGTACTTGGGCTAGAAGCTTCTGTGGACTCTCCATTCAGTTCTTCAGCTTTCCCTTGTAAAGCTAGGATTACAGGTATGTGTTACTGTGCCTGGCTTTGCATGGGGTCTATGTATCCAAACTCAAGTCTTCATGCTTGGGTGGCAAATGCTTTTTGAATTGAGCCAACACCCCATGCTAGATACATTTTCAGAATACCAAAGCAAGATGGAAGGGCAGTTCTCTTCACAGAATTAAGAAAGGGCAGGGCAACTTCCTCTTTCTACTCTCAGAACCCACAAAGCTTGTGAATGCACAGCTCAGTTCCTATTCCAACCGTGCTCTGAACATCTTGCATTTTGATATGGAGTAGAACAATAGCAAGTTCCTGGTCTCTCTCTCTCTCTCTCTCTCTCTCTCCCTTTCTTTCTCTCTCTCTCTCTCTCTCTCAATGAGCTTAAAGTGAACATAATTCATGCAATTGGGGTCTATATTTAAATATATATTAACATCTTTATTTCAGTATGCAAATGTAGAAGAACCAACATGGCTTAAAATAGTAGTTCTGTACATGAAAGCTGGACTCACATATACAAGCTTTGAAGGCCCATATAGGACACCAGGCACTGCTACCCTCATTCCTAAATNGAACTTCTCTCTGTGAAGAATTGTTGGGTGCTGCCATATATGTTTGTTTGTTTTTTTTGTCTTTGCCTTTTAAACTTCACCCACTCAGCCTGGACCCAGAGCCTATGGAACAGTCAGTTATGTCTCCTGATATTGGTTGTGTCATCAAATGGCTGCTTTGTTATTTGTGAGTGTTTAGAGGGCCCACAAACATCGTGTATACACAACAATCCAATAAACCAACTCTGTCTTATACAGCTCAGTGACATCCTTCACAGTTCCATTTTAGGAAGTCACCCTTCACCCTTTGGTCTTAGTGGGTGGGCCCTCTCACCTTCCCCACACATCTGGCCACACTGCGCCTACGATGCCTTCACCAACACTACTGTTTTGCCCAAGTTTGCTTCAGGACTTCTGTCCTTCAGTGTTGATCTTCCTCTAATGCTNACCTTCAAAGGCACCTTCTCTGAAAGCCTTCTCCTACATACCAACATTCCCTCTGGCCTCATTCTCCAAAGATCTGTGGTCTAATAACACATCCTTTTCAACTACTGGACACATATTAGCATTTAACTGTTTCAGTGGGCTTCAGTGGTCTTTCAGTAGCCTTCTAACAGTGAAAAGTGGAATTCTTATCTACATATAAAAAAATCCCCGGGCGGTGGTGGCACACGCCTTTAATTCCAGCACTCAGGAGGCAGAAGCAGGTGGATCTCTGTGAGTTCGAGGCCAGCCTTGGCTACAGAGTGAGTTCCAGGAAAGGCACAAAGCTACACAGAGAAACCCTGTCTCGAAAAACGAAAAAAAAAAAAATCACTTTTAAATGTCTGAGAATATTTTCAACTTTTTAAAGAGACAGAAATATTTCAAAGGTCACCAATCTCAGATTTCTGCATCCGCAGGTACCTAGAACATAGTAGATATTCAAGGAAATAAGTATTGATGTTTTACAGTAGAGTCCTCTTATCATGAATATACATAGCAAAAAGCTCAGGTTTCAAATGCTTGGACAATGATAATCCCACATTTCTGTATCCACAGGNACCTAGATCATAGTAGATATTCAAGGCAAAAAGTACTGATGTTTTACAGTGGAGTCCCCTTATCATAAATATGCATAATAAAAAGCTCAGGTTTCAATGCTTGGACAACGATAATCTATATAGGGGAATATTTTTTGTTTAAATGGATATACAGCTCAAGGTCAGTACCTTCAAAGAAAAATCTCTAATTATCAGCACATTTGGAAGTCCTAAGGATTTTCATGTGGATCCTTGCAAGTTTACCCCTAGACAAAGCTGCCTTCTATACTGTGAATATTCTTCAAACATTTTCTCCCTGGGAAGTTAATTGTCCAGCCTGGTGTTACAGCAAGAAAGGAGGAAAACAACTCTCAGCCATTCATGTTAATATATTAATTAAACCTGCAGAATCTGACAGCAACGTTCTGCTCAAAGAAGGGAAGAGAACAGTATTGAAGAATCTTATGCCTTAACTTGGGCTCAGCTGCCAGTGCAATGGCTTTCCTGAAGAAGTCAGTGCCCATTAATAAAATTCATAGTGTTGGCAGCACCTAAATAAGATTTATTTCCTTCCCCGCTTGTCTCCAGCTCCAAGATTTCTTTGATTGTCAGTACACAGAACTGAGAAGTATCATTACTATCTGTCACATGCAAGGAAACAGCAGCTGCTTTCTCCAACAACACCAAGCCTCCAGAAAAAAGAGGGAGGGGGACTTGGAAGAGAAAGGAAGAGCATTTGAGCTACTTTTAGGAGGGCAATGTTCATCTACTAACCTTCTGTCCTGGGCTCAGAAATAATGCTTATGCAGTCTTTGATTTGATTCTACTAATATTGTATGAAATGAAATATGAGGAAAGAGTAGAAGGATGAGAAATGTCTAATAGGCAGTAAGGAGAGAGTCTGGCTAACCAAGAATGCAAGGCAGAAAACCTTTCTTTTCTAAAAATCACTGNACAGTATCTGAGATCACTTCCCTGCTTTAGCAAACATAACTTAATAATCAAAAGCTCATCATTCCTCCATGCTCAAGGCTTATTGTCAGCTGATCTGGGGTGTCAACACTTCTCTTTCCTGTCACACTTGTCTTCTGAGGGTTTAGGGGGAAGAATTCTCACATTGGCTTGTTTTCACGTCTGCTTTTGTCTGCTGTGGGAAAGGTGATGATAAAAATGCAAGGAGGCAGTACCAAGGGTTAGTTTTCTTGTGATCTGGCGCCAACTGTCAGGTACCTATGAAGTCATCCCTTGTAAGCCCCAGTAGCTGTGAGTTGGATGGTGGACAAGTGTGACAGAGCAGTCCGCCACAGGAGGACACAAGAGCTCGACCATGAGAAGGGATGAGCTGCACTGGCTTTACAATGGCTTCCTATACACAAAAATGTGGCCAGAGAAGAAGAGGATAAGGGCGGCCACTTTCTCTGCTAGTTCTCATTTTCCATATTGGTTCGATCAACATCAAGTGATTCCTCTCAGTTGGTAGAACGGAAATTCAACTTTCTTGCACACATGTTTGCAGCTATCACTGCCCTGGAATGTCTTTCAGTATTCCTAAATCAGATGAGGTTATCTCTCCTTTAAGTTGAATAGACAAGTGCACATTTGGGATTGTCCTTTGTCACTAGGAACGTGGTGGAAGGAGGTCAGTTCNAGAGAAAGTGGTGCAAAGACAATCACAGGGAAGCTAAGGGTTGTGATAACACCTTTTAAGACTGTTCACCACAAGCCTCTTAGAGTGACTTCCACAGTCAGGGGGCAGTGTCCTAGGCTTCTTCCACACAGCTCTTCAAGGGGCTTAAGTTGGTGGCATGCTTCCTGCAGTGAGCTCTTTTCAGGGGCTCATGATATCTTCTCTTTCTTACTATGTCCTTGATGTTTTGGAGGCAGGGGACCTGCAAATTGCTCTTCTTGAGAAGGCTGAAAGAAAAGCCTGCCAATTCTATTTATTTGTCTCATCCTATGCTGCCCTGGGGATGGCCTTAGTACAAAGCACTCATCCACCTCTTGGCTCTCCAATTCTTGCTGTTCTTCAGCAAGAAAGAGATGGCACCTCAAGGACTTAAAATAAATTCCTGATGCCAGACCAGAGGTATTGCAAATATCAAGATCCTTTTTCCCTATCATATTTAACAAGAGCAAAAGGAGTTCATCTATAGATACAGGCTTCAGAGGTAAGTAATGAGGCTCTGGTTTTCCATGGTGACAGAAGGTCCTGAACTCAACGTAGGAGCAAACCAAAGTCTGTAGTGCATAAGTTCCATCCACAAAACATCACTTAGACCGGAAAAACTTAACCTTATCTGGGTGATACTGAGTGTCTCCAGGGACAGGACCTCAACCGACACCCCAAAGTCCTTCACCATCTTACCTGAGCAGATATTTTTCAAAAATTGACTCTATTTTCTGGGTCACCACAAACAATGTATTATATATTTGTTCAGAGTGCTAGGGTAGCTTATTTAGGAGGGAAAATTTTAATTTATAAAGTCTTCAAAGGTGGGCTTTGGAGGGTAATTAATGTTGCTAAGCATTGAGGATGTTGGGGGAAGGAAGTGCTCCAGGAGAATGGGTCATGCTGGGAAAATAGAAAGAGTAGCAAAGTTAAGAACCATCAAGAGGTTCACTGTTACTGGATGCCCAAATTAAAATGAGATGGGAACTGGAGCTACAGATGAAATCTGACAAGTAGGTACCATCATATAACAACTGATGGGAGCTAATGGTGATTGAATCCAAATATCAGCAAAGTTAAAGGACTAGAGCACGGAGGATGAGCAGTCAGGATTTTTTGATGAAGAGTGAGTGGAAATGATGACACATGCTGCAGGCTCCATCAATCTCTCCTGTGGCAGGATTTATCAAATCTGTCACTGGTCATTCCTAGGCTGTCGCTGAAATCTGTCAAAGCCCCCATGGTTGGGATTGACACTCTGAGGACTGGGGATTAGACATGAGGAAATAGAGCTGGCAAGGAAGGAAAGGTCAATATGTAGCCATCAGTTATTTTGATTTGGAGATATTTGCTATGCACTGAGATCAGAAGGTACTTTAAACACACACACACAGAGAGACAGAGAGAGAGAGAGACAGAAAGAGAGAGACAGAGACAGAGAGACAGAGAGAGACAGAGACAGAGATAGAGACAGACAGAAAAATGGAATTTGTGCATCAAAGGTCCTTAAAGACAAGTAAAGTTTTGCACAGGACAGACAAGAACTGACTAAAAAGTTGCAAATTTACTTCCTCTATTTCAAAGCTCATGCAGCCACTAAATAGGATGATGATGTCTCTTCAAATATTAATTCCAATGGACTGCTTTGAAATTTCCATTTACCTCTCTTCCTGTGGCCAATTTTGTTCAAATCCTTAGGAACAGACAGATCAAACTGTTCTGAGTAGCAATTGCAAATAATGATACAACCTGTTAAACAAGGTATCCTCATCGAACACAGGCCATCCTTGTTTGCATATGGTGGCATTTCAGTTTGTTTTATAAACAAGGATCAAGGTTGACATTTACTGAGCTCCCTGGTTTCCACTCTAATTGCCAGTTTTTAACTTGGATACTTAAATTATTTACATATTCATGAGATTAGAAATCAGCTCTGACATTGGGAAATTTCAAGCACATGGAAATCCTGCCAAATCAACTTGGTATAGCATACACAACTTACTTCATAGAAATAAGTATGTCTTTTTTCTTAAAGCAGCATCTCCAGGAAATGCAATGGCATTAGGTGAATATCAGTTTTGTAACTGCTTGTACAGAAATCTTTGGAAAATTTGTTGTTGAGTTCAAGCCCCACTGGTCTTTTATCTTCATCTTACCCTTTTGACATGAAGAGGCTACCCATTCTATTAAAAAAGTAGAATTACTGTGAATATCAATACTTTGATATTTAATGGTTTAATGTTATTATAATCAATAATATTTCCCAAGCACTTCGCACTGCTCCATCTGGGTTCTATTCATCCTAGTTGCATGGTTGCTTTTACTNATTGACTAAAGAGGCATTCACGCTGGGAAGAAGGTGGTCTAAGGTAGGTTCTGCCTGGGGGTAATTCCAGTTACAGCTCCCAGGATCTGCCTTCTCCTAGGTCTTTAGATAATGCTCTGTAAGCCAGGCAATGCTTGCTATGTGCCAGATTTGGTGTTCATTTTTACATTATCTTTGCCTCTTCAACCTGTTCCACAAGGCAGTTTCTGCCATTATTACTTCTGCTTTTCGGCTGAAGAAATGACAAAATTAGTGGCCCTACTGATGTTCATCACCCAGCCAGGAGCAGGGCCTGGCATCTCAGCTGCTTCCTCCATTGCTCATCAATGCTGAGAAAACTTTATGACTGAGGCTCTTAAAATGCAAAGGCTCTTCTAGTCTCATATCAAATAATCAGTATTTCCCAGAGAAGGAACAACCCTTCAGACAACCATGATAAGTATTATCCCTACTTTATGAGAAGTCAGGAGATGAAACAGTGAATATTTAATTTTTAAGGGAATATGAAAAGTGCTTAGGACTGGGGAGATGGCAGAGTGAAGAAAGTGCATGAAGACCTGAGGTTGTTACATCACCTATGTAAAAGCAGAGGATGTCTAGTCTAGCAGGTGCTTATAATCTCAATACTTGGGAGGCATGGAGAGAGGGTCTCCAGAGCAAGCTGAATAGCTAGACTAGCCATAATCAGCAAGTTTTGGGACCAGGGAGTGACTTTGCCATAAAGAATAAAGTGTAACATGAGTTAGAGAAGAAAACACCAGGTATCAACTTCAAACATTCACAGACACCTAACACACACACACACACACACACACACATACCTACACACATGTAAACTACATAGACAAATACATGGGGAAAAAAAGAGACAACTGCTTAATAAAACCTGAAGAAAAAGGGGTGGTGGTGGCTAAAAGCAGTTCTTAAGTATTCATTTGTGACTAAAATTCTGTCATTGCCTATTGAACATGTTGCAAGTACATTTTTCCTTTTCTATCAAAACATAATCTTAAGTTAAAATCAACCTTCATATATATAGACTGTCAACTGTTAATGTTTAGCATTTCTGTCACCTGTTTCCTCCCTCTAAAACCAAATGTTAAAAGTTCAGCCAATGTGTAGAATTAGGATTTCCTATATTGACTTAAATTGTGATCCTTTGGCACCTGTAAGAGGTTGGGAATGAAGCAGGTTTCCTATATATTATTATGTGGATTTCTGGCTGTTATAGCTTCAAAACAAGTTATACAGAAATCATGGCATTTGCAGGAAAATGGAAACAAATAAAAATGAGTATTAGTTGTAAAATAANGGATAACTATGCTATAATCCACAGACCCAGAGAGACTAAGAAACAAGGAGCGTTCATGGGAAGATGCCNGGATCTACCTAGGAAGGGGAAATAGAAGAGATTTCATGAGTATACCGAGGGTATGTGGATTGGGAACACGAGTGGTCAGGTTAGGGGAGGAGGGTGTGGGAAAGTGCTGAAAAAGACTACTGGAAAGGGGGAAGGGGGGGCATTTCTGAGTTATGTGAAACCTGGCCAAAAGTAATCTCAATGGAATGTCAAGGATGATCCCCCCTAAGACTCCTAACAATAGCTGATATGTAGCTGAACTGGTCATCTCTTGTGACCAGATTGGTGCTTAGCTCAATTGTCATCAGAGAGGCTTCATCCAGAAACTGATGGAAACAGATGCAGACCCACAGCCAAACATTAGGCAGAGTTCCAGGAACCCGGCAGAAGAGGAGGAGAAAGGATCGTAGGAGCCAAAAGAGAAAAGGACACCACAAGAAAGTCCACAGTGTCAACTAACCTGGGCTCCTAGGGACTCACAGAGACTGAACCGACAACTAGGGAGCCTGCATGGGACTGACCTAAGGCACTGTGCATGGTCCTCTTGGTCCTCTTGTGGAACTTCTAATAGTGGGAACAGAGGCTGTCTCTGACTCTTTTACTGAGTTTTGGGACCCTACTCCTCATACTGTGTCACCTTGCCCAGCTTTAATACCTGGGGAGGTGCTTAGTCTTATGGAAACTTGATATGCTATATTTTGTTGATACTCATGAGAGACCTGCCCTGCCCTAAACAGAAAAGGAGGAGGAGTGCTTTGGGAGGTGGGAACAGAGGGGGCGCTGAGGGAAGGGACTAGGAGTCCCTTACTAGAGGAGTAAGGATGGGATGTAAAGTAAGTAAATAAATAAATAAATAAATTTATTTTTTAAAAAAGAAAGAAAATCATGATGTTATCTGAAATAAGCCAGACTCAGAATAACAAATGCTTCAGGGTGTTCTTCATATGTAGAACCTAGGTTTCAAATTATATGTGTGCACTTATATGAGTGTGTGTGTGTGTGTGTGTGTGTGTGTGTGTGAGAGAGAGAGAGAGAGAGAGAGAGAGAGCAAAATTTAAATTTAAATATATTTTGATCATATTCTCCTCTTCCCGTAAGTCCCTCAAGATCCTCTCCCCACACCCACTCAACTTAAGTTCTATCTCAAAAAAACAAACAAAAACCCAACACAACAAAAACAAGAAAACAAAAAACAAAAACAAGAAAAAGAAAAACAAACAAACAAACAAAAACCCCCACAAAATTGTAACCAAATAAAAGCATACACAAAAATCCTGTGGAGTCCACTACATCTTGGTCAATTACTCTTGACCACGAGGCCTGTCCTATAATGGTTGATACACCCAGTGTCACTCCATTGGAGGAAACTGATTTTCCTTCTCCCAGCAGGTATAAGTAACAGTTCAGTTATTAACCTTTACCCTAGTGGCTAGGTTTTCATACACTCATGCATGCATTTAATATATATATATATATATATATATAATATATATAATAAAATATAAGATGAGACAAAAACTATTACAATGAATTTAGACAAGGCAAACCAATAGAAGGAAAAGAGTCCAAGAGAAAGCATAAGAATCAGAGACCCACTTGTTCACACACTCTGGAATACCATAAAAACACTGAAAACTGGAAGTCATAATATATATGCTGATCTGATGCAAACCAATGTAGTCCCCGTGCGTGCTGAATCAGTCTCTGTGAGTTCATATGAGCTTTTCACATGCTGCTGTAGAGGCTTTTGTTTCCTTTGTGCCCTCTTCCCCTATGTCTCTTACACCCTTTCCACCTCTTCCTCCTTGGGGTTTACTGAGCTCTGAGGGGAGGGCTTTAATGGAGACATTCCATTTATGGCTAAGTATTCCAAGGTCTCTCACTCAAACCAGTAAAGATCACAAGGCAAGCAGGAAATAGGGTGTTGCAAATAATGAAGGCTCTTTCTTCGTTCTACAGAGAGATGCCTTGAGATGTATTTCAGGTGAAATATCCTGTAGTGACATCAGCCACTTGCACCAGGGGAAGGTGGGTAGGAGATCCAACAGCACTGTACAGAACAAAGCAAGTCCCTTGCATTCAAAGAACATTGAGGGAGAGGGCTCTGAGTTTAGAAGATTAGTGAAAGTCCTAGGGAAGACATAAGGCCATGACGGAAGTTGCTAGTCCTGTTGTCACATCCCACCTTGGGGATGTTATGTGCTGGCCTCGCAGCTTAGGGAAGGGACTAGATTGGATATACAGAGTGGCTGGTCCTCTCCATAAGGGCAGCATGTTGTAAGAGGGCAGAAGATGGGACTGACTGGGGAAGAAAGAGAATCAGGCAGAGTGGGGGAGGGGATACTGGAGAAGGTAATGGGGCAGGTATGGAACTGAGAACAAAATATAATGACACATTTGTCTGACAACGCAGTTATGAAACTCATTTTATATATTGAACTTTATATATTAAAATTCAAAAAGCGAAAGTGTACAATATAAACTTATGAATGTTCTAGAACAAAATAAGTTATGTACCACAAAACTGCCTTAAAGGCTAAGGCTTTCAGGTACAGAACAGATCAGCCATTTGAATGCAAATATTTCTGTTTGGATAAGCATATATTAATTGTAAAAGTAATCGGTTTCTTTCTGACATTTTCATATATGCATAGATGAGACTTGGATCTTATTCACTTCATTGTTAGTTCCTTTTGCCTCAACAGTCCCATTGGCCCCTCTGCTTCCCAATTCTAATGTTTGGAA
This sequence comes from Neotoma lepida, assembly GCA_001675575.1. Taxonomy (NCBI): domain Eukaryota; kingdom Metazoa; phylum Chordata; class Mammalia; order Rodentia; family Cricetidae; genus Neotoma; species Neotoma lepida. The sequence goes on from LZPO01056017.1 coordinate 12,676, forward strand.
AACATAAATTAACATCTTCTAAATAAATTTTACAGAAATAAAAGAAAATGAGGAAAATGAAAGGAAAAAGAAGAAATAGAAAGTGGCTTGGGGACCAATTCAAGGTAGTTGATAGGGTTTCTTTAGTGACAATAAGACACATGTTTAAAATTTCTGAGTTAGTTGTAAATGCATGTACATTTTAAAATATATATTTAATATGACAAATGAAGCCTGATTATTTTTCCCAAATAACCAGGAGGTCTGGGCACTGGCCCTGTCATCCTGTGAAGCAAGGCAGAGGCTGAAGCTGGATGCTGCATGCTGCCTGGACCTCTGTAAACTGACACCTGCTCCCCACATGCACACTGTCCAGCCCGTCTGTTCTCTTCAGTTTCACTACTTGCCCATCTGAGAAGGAAGGGAATCCGTGGCTTAGGTGTTTTTGGACATGTACAGAGAAGGGAGAGCCAGGAAGCTGCTTGGACTGAATGAAGGTCAGTGGCAGAAGGCCCTTTTCTGCAACTGCCTGAGGAAGGAGGCCTTGCCAGCCAGGTGGAGCTGGCCTCCCACAGAAGTTATTCAGTAGCCAAGTCCTGGCAGCATTCATGGTGGCTCTGTGGCACTATGATGGGGCACTGTCCCTTTAGCAAATCGCTCCTACAACATAAGCCCTCACAGAGAAAAGAGCCCAGTACCTGGTTTGTTCCAGGTGGCTGAGGTAGGTGCACATTCCTCTGTTTTGTTCCATGTGGCTGAGGTAGGTGCACATTCCTCTGTTTTGTTCCATGTGGCTGAGGTATGTGCACATTCCTCTGGTTTGCTCTGGTTCCTCTTTATCTTTTTTTCTTACAGTCACATCTGTTCTTTGTTTTCTCTCATTTCAAATGTTTCCCAACACATCATGTTTAGTGAGGTGTTTAAGACAGACTGAGAGATGCCGTTGGAGGCAATGTTTTATAGCACAGTTTGTACACTAGTTTATTGCCAAATTAAAATAAAGATGTAATCTGGCAGCCTCAGCCTGCTGCCAAGGCTTCCTTGGGAGGTTTCCTGTATTAAGGAAAGAAGTCAGGGGAAACCAGGAATGAAGTAAGGGAACACACGTCCATTCTCATGTCTGTCCTGTTTTCAAATACAAAGAAGTGGGCAAAATGGGTTTTCTGCTTAAGCTGCAGAAATAAACAAACAGTACAGAAAAGAGCAGCATTCTCAAGTTCCTACAGTAAATGCAAGCGGCTTCTCCATGTTGCCCATGGTGATTCAATGTTGTAAGACATCTAAGGGGCAGGGCTTGTGCTCATTTCCGTAGGACTCTAATGACTGAAATTTTATGCTGTTTTAGAAACCACGGGGTTTCCCAAGGGTACGTCATCTCATAGACCCTTGGGAAGTTGAGGAAGCTTATCCTGTTTCAACATGGGCTTTCTAAGAATTCAGGCTACTTCCTTAACATCTTGAATTTGCATCTTTTCTCCTTGTCAGTCATTTGTGGGGTGCTTAGAAAGGTGCATGTCCATTCAGTAGAGCATTATCCAGGCAACCACATTAAGTTTATGTGTCAACCAGTCTGGACAAAGGGATGAGATAGCTGAGAAACATTATCTGTGTATCCATCCATTAAAGTGTTTCTAGAANGCATTAGCATTTGAAGCAGTGGTCCGGGAAGATCTGAAAGAGGTACCTGGAAGCTTATGCTATTAAAAAGCATTTACTCAGAATAAATAAAATAAAATAAAGTACTGGATATCTTATCAGGTAAAGGTAAATGCTTGTCATCAAACCTGATCACCTAAGTTCAATTTGGGGAAAGAAGAAAAGCAAAACCCACAATTTGTCCTCTGACCTCCAACACCTGCCATGGCATGTACATGCACACAAACACATGCACAAGAACACACATGTACACACACAAATACACGGACACACAAACATACACACAAACACACACACAAGTAGATAAATAAATATAGGACAATAACAAAACAACATTGATTTTTCACTTTGTCCCACAGACTAACCAAAACAAGATTACTCTGACATCTTTGTCTCCATTTTCTGTCTCTCTTCTCCTGTGGATAACCTCTTAACTTCTGCACACAGGCATGTTAATTTCTCAAGGAGTGTTTGTCTGATTATCTCATTCTCCTTAAAGGTTGAAGGTGCAGGTAAGTCATCACCCTAAACCTGCAGTCGCTTTGGATTCCAGGAACAGCATAACATGGAGGGACACACAGCTTCCTCTCAGGGAGGGTAGTTATTACCCATTATGATGAAGCTACAAAACAGATCAGAAGTGACATCCTGAGAGTCACACTGATCCCTTCTGACAACAGTAATAAGGGCTTTTCGTGACCATCTTGCTGAATCAGAACTGAGACAGTGATCAAACAGCCTGCACCTTGACTATGCTTAACTCTGCATATCTCTTACCTCTTGCCCTAAAACTTCTCCTGTGTCAACCTAAAGTCATTATCCGTACCCAAAAATGGATTTGGGGTCACTGGACCCATTTTTTTGGTTCCCTTACCAATTTGGCCCATTGAATAAATCCTCAGCTCTACTCTGCTTTCCACAGTTACTTTTCACTTTAAATCTGTGTATTGGGAACAAAAGAGTGAGCCTAACTTTGGGGGTCTCCTAGAGACCAGACATTCAGCCTAAAATCTTCTGTTAGAAATTTGCCCTCTCCAGCAGGGACAGGAACAATCTCATCATTTGTGTGATCTGTGGTATGAATTCGCTCTTGCTCTCCTTTGAGACAAACACCTNTCTCCTAGGGTTCCAAGGTATCAATCAACACCCCTAGTTCTCAAGCTAGTGAACTTGGAATAAGATGGACACCAAGGATACTCCTCTAACACTCACCTTCACCCAGTTCTCAACAGTTCAGACTTAGATCAAATAAGCACTGGCTTTTTTGGTGTTCCAGTTTGCAAATGGCAGATCTTAAGACTTCTGGTCCTCCATACTTGTATAGGAAAATCTTTATAAAATCCCATTCATAGTCATTATTTTCTTTTTCTCCAATCACTTTATTTTTGAAAACATTTACTACACAACCACTGAGATACCGAATATCCTCAATAGATTTTACCACCTAAGAAATATCGCAAGCTATGAAAACAGTATAATCCTCTTAATTCTGAGGAGGACATTTAGGCATAAGAATTCCTCCAAGATTAAACATCAGCTATTTATGTTTAAAATTTCCTTTGAACTGGTGGCCAGTAAAACTCCACTGTGCTCCAGAAAGAAAAAATATGTATCAACAGAAGTCTTTGAGGGCCTTCTAATGCTCATATCAGAAAGCCTCCACAAGATGTTTGCACACACAGTATGAAGCACAAAAAAGCATCTCAGACCCTTTGGGCATTCTTCAGACCACGGATCCAAATTCTCTTCTCACGGCCTTAAAAGTATCATTTCTTGAAGTAGAGAAAACCATCAATGTCAGGAAAATGAGNAAAACAAAATCCCTGTATATTTACAGAACGGAAAGTAGGCGCCCACGTACAAGGAAGATAGGAAGTAAGGGAGGAGGGAGGGGCAGGGATGCTGATCTTGATAAGCTGTGTAGGCGCCAGCACCTCACCACGGTGTTTTATAAGAGTCAGTTCCTTTATGTTTGCCTGAGTTTGACATGAAGCTGCATCCAGCAGATGGAAAGCTTGCTCTGGGGCTTAGATCTTAGCAGAGAGCTTGGCAACAGCAGCACTAGCAGCTGTCACTGAGAAAAACTGATGAACAATACTTATACACAAGAACAAATGTTCCTCTTTCCTAAAATTCGCAGATGCTGGCCAACCAGTGCCAACACTGAGCTCTCCTTGGTGCCCAGAGCTGCATCTTCTAAGTTCTAAAAATTCCATGATGTGTAAATGATTGCCAGAGCTCTGATACCAGCATCACTCACTTAACTCCGGAGAGGACCATTGGCTTCTCTGATGGTGGCAGACCACTTCCCTTCCAGATAATGCCATGCTCCTCACACCTTGATGTAAGTCTTGAGGCACTGAGTCTTTTCAGTTCTCTACACATATCAGCAGACTGTCTTGCACCACCACATAACTGATTTATCCTTAATTCTCCAAGAAACCCAAGACAGAAGTAGAAAGACTATTTCTGTTCACATGTTCACTTCAAAATATCACCGTCAAAAGTGAGAGTCCCACCAAATTTCATGCAAAGATTTTTTTCTGTTGTTCCTACAATATCTACACATGAGATCAACTGAATTTTTCCTATGATAACATTTGTTGAATTATCCGAATTTGAATTCCTCACATTATAGAGAATAAAGATTGATCAGGATTCTTTAAGCTCTGAAAGTAAAGGATTCATCAAGCCTGTGCTCATAAAATAAACCTTTGGTCTAGACCCTCACAAATCTCAACTCATCCTTACATTTCTACTGCTTAACCATACAATCCATGGCTCAAAATTCATCAACNCTGGTCCAACTTTTCAAAGCTTTTAAACTAGGGAGACAAAAACCACATTTGCCATTGAGTCAAACCATGAAAACTAAGATCAGCTTCCATAAGTCTCTGTGTATTTTTGTTTGTTTGTTTGTTTGTTTGTTTTTGTTTTTTGAGACAGGGTTTCTCTGTGTAGCTTTGTGCCTTTCCTGGAACTCACTTGGTAGCCCGGGCTGGCCTCAAACTCACAGAGGTCCGCCTGCCTCTGCCTCCCGAGTGCTGGGATTAAAGGCGTGCGCCACCATCACCCGGCGTCTCTGTGTATTATAGTGAGCTTAGCCAACTTTCTGTGTTTGATGAAAATTCCATTCTGTAAGCATTTCTTTTCCAATTTCATATAATTACTTATGAGATTCTTCTTCCTCTGTTTAAGAAAAAAAAGTGTGCTCCTTATCAACAGAAATCTGTCATTTTTTTTGTTCTACTGGAATATTTTATTATAACCTCTAAAGATTATAAGCCAAAAGGTCACTAAACCTTTATCATCTGAACTTTGGTTATTAAGTTCATACAATTTTTGTAGTCACTTTGGTTATGTATCAGTGAGTTCCCTGCCTTTTTAGACATTATTAGATTAAACCATATCTATAAATCTTCTATGTCTATATGAATTAAAGCTTGATGTTATTTTCTCTAAGCCAACATTTCAACCTAAAAAGATGTGGAGTTTAATAATATTTTCAATCCAATGGAAAGTACACCTGCAAAAAAAATAACTAGNAATACAAATACATTTAAGGCAAAGATTTTATTTAAAAATAGCAACACATACTGTTCACTATAAGTGGCTGATATGGGACCACTGCTTGGGTGTCCTCACTTCTCCAGGGCTATTTACTTTTTCACAGTGAATATAGAAAGCATGAAGTACTGGGACCTCAAGAGTTACATTTCAGAGCATCTCCNCTAGCATAATTGCAAAGGTGTTTAAGTTTTCACTTATCCAAGTGAACCTGCCATTCACTATGCCTCAGGCATGGGGGGGCAGGGGGGCAATTAGCCTAGAGATAAATAAAATACAATAACAGTGGATTAAATGACAGATACCCTATGTCCTGGGTAGCTCCATCTTCACATGTTAATTGCACCAAATACATGGTGGCTCAACTCTAGGAGCAAAATTGTTCATTCTGTGAAAGAATAGCCAGGCTGCTCAAGAGGAAAAAACTACTGCTAATGGTAAATCTTTCCTATTTTTAGGTTTAATGTGGNTTTTATATGTCAGTAAGGGCAGCATGAATAAAACTCCAATTCTGTGATGTTAATTTGCCTGCTTCAAANTCGCAGTGTCACTAGAGACCTTGGAAATTTGCTTACAGCCTTCCTTGGCCTTCAGGGAGAACCCCACATATTGAGACCAACCCAGACAAAGAAAACCCCAATGCTCTAGTTTTCTTTCTGATAAAAAAGGACTTGAGGAAGAATGGATTTATTTGGCTTACATTTCCAGGTCACAATTCATCCTTGAAGGANGTCAAGGCAGGAACCATGGTAGAACAATGCCTGATGGTTTACCTTTTGGCTCACCCACTGGCTCATGCTTAGCTAACTTTCTATAGCGCTCAGGCTCACCCTACTCAGGGATGACACTGTCCAGGGTGGAACTGGTTTTCTCACATCAATAAACAATCAAGATGCTCTCTCANNNACATAGACACAGGCCAGTATAATCTGGACAATCCCTTAATTGAGGTTCATTTCTCCTAGGTGACTCTAGCTTGTGTCGAGTTGACAATAAATCTAGTCAGCATATTTAGTATCTCCTCCAACTAATGGAAACCCAATATTTCTTCCAACACATGTCATATGTAAGCTATGATTCCTCTCTAGAAGATTTTCAGAACCACTCTGTGGAATGATGGACTACATAAAGGGCATGCTGGTATCTCATCTGTTTTCCTTTGAATTTTTATGGCTCAAGTTTCTCTCATGTTTGCCTACATGTATTATCGTTTTTTTCCACTACATTTTTACTTGTCATTTTGCTAGCCTTACACTCTATGTTGCTGTGTAAGTTCCTTAAAGGCAAAAACCATGAATATATATATATATATATATATATATATATATATATAGTACCAATATAATATAGATAGTAGAGAACATTTAAGATATAGCATAGCATTTATGGGGCATACACATGCAACTACACACATGTGCAGTACAACTTCATCTAACACTTTAGAAAAAGTGGACTTCTTTCTTCTATGTTGCCACCAAGTGAAGAAAATCTGTAAGATAAAAGCCTTAAGATGCTACTGACCTCTCAACATCTTTCTCACTTTTTCTCTGCTATTTCTAAAACTTAGTTAAGTAGCTTCTTTTTGAGGGCCTGGGCAAATCAAGAGATCTTAAACTATGAAAAAATTATCAACTATCTACATTCATAAAACAGCCTCAAATTCCATGAAAATTGGTGCCTCCTAAATCCTTCAGTATCTATTACAGTGCAGATGCTGTTTTCTCTCTTGGTGCTGTGGAACTTTAGCATGTAGGGTTCACATGGTGCTCTTAGGTTACATAGTTCCTGAAGAATCTGTGGTATTCTGGACCACCCTGAGTCTTACATTTTTGCCCTAGTTGATAGGGAGTAGCAGAGCTTGGGTGATGCCCCACTGTGATGTGCTGACTCTTGAGACGCCCAAAATGAAAATCACTCACCCATGAACTGGAACCTTCAGTGCTATGAACTAAAACACATATTGTCAAATCTTAAGTGCATTAGTTCACTTATTTGATGGAAAGGTGACCAACATGGCATCCAAGCTACATACTGTGTCTCTACACTATCTCACTTGGTATCTCAACTTTCTTTTGTATGCTTTCTCATATATTTGCATAGNTACAACAAGCAACCTGAGATATTCTCATTGGCACTGAGTTCAGGCTACTGAACAGAAAAGAAAAAAGAAAAAGAAATGATCACTGANATGATAGTCACAGACAGGTAACCAGTGGTCTTTTCCCTGGCAGCTGTGCACCACTGTGTGAAGCAAGGTAAATGTGCTCACCTTTTGGTCTTGACTGTATGCCAGGATCCAGTCTTCTTGCTTTGGATGGAAAAGCAAACTCTGGATGTAAAAGTTGAGCCGGTACTTTTGATAGGTTGCCCCTTCATCCGAGCTTATCAATAAGCTGCTCTCAATCTCNGGGTCTGTGAGTAACATAATCTGCAGTAAAGCAACAGAAAGCAAGGCTTACAAATTACGATGCACAGCACCGAAATAGCATGTTGACACAAGAAGCACAAAAAAGCAGGCAGAGAGTGCTCAGCCAGACAAGGACTTGAACTCTGCAGGGCTGAATCTCCTATTTCAGACAATGTCATAAAACCATTTGTATTATTTGAAGAACACAGAGAAATTGGTCAAAAAAAGGAGATAAAATCAGAAGATCATATTCTCTTCCCATTTATAGGACTGTTTAGGAAAAACTGTTTTTT
>LZPO01056018.1:8958-21444 GCA_001675575.1 Neotoma lepida
ATAATTGGAATTTTCTACTTGTTTATCATACCCCTAAATACCTTTACTTCTGATAACTACTCTTCTCCTCTCTTCTTCCATGAGATTCATTTTGCTTTGGGTTCCACATGAGAGTAAGATAATAGAATAATTATTCATTATACCTGACCTAATATAACCTCCTCCAAATTCATCCNTGTTGCCATAAAAGACAGGGTTTCCTTTTTTATATATCTCTAACAGTATCTTGTGTGTGTCTATATAGAAGTATGTATATATTAAATTTTCCTTATTCATTAATTCATGGGCAGGTACTTAGTCTGATTGTCTTGTCTTGACTATTGTATTAATATTGCAATGAGCACAGGACTGCTGCTGTTTCTACACATTGATTTAATTTCCTTTTGATGCATACTCAGTAGTGGAGTTGCTGTATTATATTACCATATTTGCAGTCTATTTATAACTTTTGCAGGACCCGTATCCTGTTTTCCATAATGGCTGTGCTAATTTACATTCCTACCAACAGCATACNAGTGTTTCCTTTTCTTCACATTCTTGCCAATGCTGATTATCTTTGCTTTTTAAAATATATAATAACCATTCTCATAGGCATGTGATGATAACACNGTTTTATTTTTTATTTATTCTTCNGAAATTTCATACATACATATAATGTATCTTGATCATATCTCCTTCCATTCCCTCCCTGCAATGCTCCCCTGAANCANTCCCAACACATCCAACTTCATGCTCCATTTTTGTTTATTTCTTTGAATGACTCCCTGAGGCCAGTTAGTGTTGTCCTTATATGCATAGGTGTGGGGCAATATGTCAGTAGCCACTCCCTCCAAAATAGTGACTCTTCTCACCTTCAGCAGCCATCAACTACCAGTACTTCAGNAGTACTTCCCATCCCAAGCTTGGAGGCCCTTGAATCAGAGACTGCCTCTCCTTAGAACTGAGGTGTTTTTTGTGTGGTCCTGGGTAGCTCTTACAATGGCCTTGCTATGGAAGCTGATCCTTACCCCACCCACCTTTTGCTTCCTGCTTGGCAACATGGTTGTCATTCCATCTTAAGAGCATTTCTGTCATCTTGATCTACTACCCTGAGAAGTTCAACAGAAATAACTGCAGGAATCAAAGGGGTCAAGGACACCATGAAAACANGACCCACAGAATCAACTAAGCAGGACTCATAGGGGCTCACAGAAACTGAAGCCACAATCACAGACCCTGTATGACTCTGAGTAGGTTCTCTGCATATAGGCTGTGGTTGTGTAGCTGGGTGTTCTTATGGGACTTCTAAAAGTGGGACTCGGTGGTGTCTCTGACACTTTTGCCTACTCTTGGAACCCTTTCCTCCTACTGGTTGCCTTTTCCAGCCTTGATATGAGAGTTTGTGCCTAGTCTTATTGCAAGATGTTTCGTTGATATCCCCAGGAGGTCTGCTCTTATTTTTTAAGGGTAATGAAAGAAGAATGGATCTGGGGAAGATGGGAGNTCTNGNGGAGGACTAGAAAGGGTGGACGGAGGGGAAACTGTGGTCAGGATGTAGTGTATGAGAGAAGAATAAAAGAAAAAAAAAAAGAAAGAAGCAAATGCCAGCACTGTGGCCCTGTATCTCCAGTACTGTAGACAAAAGATCTAAGAACTTGCTTTCTTCACATAGAAAGGTATTTCACTATATCCACAACAAATGTACTAATATAGAGCATAGACAGCCAGATACAAAATGCAAGAAAAAAGAAGCCTGAAAACAAAGGACACAAAGGGAAGCCATGCACAGAGAATGGTGGTATTATGAACAGAAACTGTAGACTATAAACAGTAAGATTGTGAAAGGACAAAAGCTGATAAAACAGACTGTTAGCCTGCAAATATACCTTTCATAAATAAAGTTAAAGTAATGTGGTTTTTCTACATAGACAAATTGAGTGAATTCACTTTCAATAGAATTTTATTAGGAGAATAATGAATCTTTTTTTTTTTTTGCACGAAAAAATGGTATGTCAATGTGGGAGCTTAAGTCTATACAAAGGAACAAAAGAGCTGAGAATAGTAAACATGTTGATTAATATAAATGAAAGCTCAGGTAGGCAAAAAGAATATATTAACAATAACAAAACTGGGGAACTAAGCATATTCTTTTAAGATTTTGCAATCTACATGAACCATGTCATTTGTTTACAGGTAAAAGGTGGTAATAAATTATACATATTTTAAATCTTTCAACAACCATTAACACAAAAATAAAATTAAACAAAATGTTGTATAATAATACAACAGCTGTGAATCTAACCTGAACCCTGAAAGAACATACCAATTCTTGTAGAAGGCTTAAAGCAGATGAAATCTATTGCTGTCAATAAAAGAAGGTAGATTTCAATTCAGCCATATTGACATTGGGATTGCATGCACGAGACCTAAATATTCCTATTAATAAGCAGGAATTGCCACAGAGGAATCAGGGCTCAACTATATACCACCTAATAGGGTAAAGGATAATCCATCTAGATACAAAGCCTGAGAGAGGTTAAAAGTAGAAGAAAACAGATATGCCTGATACAGCTCCAATGAGACTGTGGCTGCAGTTGCTGAATTAATGTCAAGCTGAGTAGGTTTGGGAACAAAAATGTTAGTGCATTTGTAGGGTTGTTTCATACTGATAGGTATGTTAAGTAATCAAATGGAGGAATAGCACATCTAACTATACAGAACTATAAAAAGTACAAGGTCAGGCTACTACAACCAGAAGGTCAGATAGACAGACTTANAAGCTGAAGATGTCAAAACTTCCATTCATTACTAGAAGGAGCCAAATAAACAATCNTTAAGTATGTAAGAGTACTGAACAAGACAGTGTCCACATGGCCAGACTGATATCCATNTAACACTAGATTTCAAAACAACCAAGGCAAATTACATCATGGATCATTATTAATTATTGCTTAATTATACAATAATTAAGCTTGTATANATTATTAATACAAGCTTAATTATATCTAGAAGTGCTAAGTTCAAATATTATAAAACTCTCTTACCACATAGGATAAGGCTAAAAGTCAAAACTGAAAAATAACTAAATTTTCAAGGTTTGGGGGTCAGTAACAAACAATTTAGAAATAAACTATCAAGCAAATAAATAAAATATCAAAAGTTAAAATAGCAAGTGTTTTAAAGTGAAAGGAATTGAAACTTGAACACAAAATAAACTTAATGGAGTTAAAATACAAAGCTCTAAGCTTCACTTGTGTAGGTTACAATAGAATGAAAAATAAATACAGTCTTCATAAAGCAAAAATAATGGAGTTCAGTGGTAAACCACTTGCCTCATATGTGATCCATAGAGTTTTATTTCCAGCTTATTGCCACAAAAAAAAAAAGAAAGAAAAGAAAACTTGTCAGGTGTTGGGATACACATCTGTGATCTCAGAACTTGGGAGCTTTGCCCTAGGTACATAGAGAGATGGAAGCTAGCCTGAGCTACATGAGGCCCTGGGATCCTTTAAAAAAATAGGATCATATACATTGAAATTTCATTGTATGAAATTCAAAACTTGTATACTTTTCTGTAAATTAAGGTCTGCTTGAGGGGNCCCTGGCAGTGGAATCAGGAGCTATCCCTGGTGCATGAGCAGACTTTCTGGAGCCCATTAACTATGGTCAGACACCCTGCTCACCTTTAATGCAGGGGGAGCGGCTTGCTTGGTCCTGCCTCAACTGAATGTACCATGCTTTGTTGACTCCCCAGGGGAGGCCTTACACCTTTGGAGGAGGGGATGGGGAATGGGTCAGGGCAGGGAGAGGCTTGAGGGGGGAGCAGGAGGAGGGATGAGACTGGATCTGTGGTTGGTATGTAAAATGAATTAAAAAAATTTAAATAAAAAGAAGTTTAAAAAAGAATATAGGACAGCTCTCAATTTAAAATATCAAGGAAGAGCTGAAGTAAATATATTTAAGTATGAAATATTAANTGCTTTTGTTCTGCACCCAAAACAGAGAGGTATTTTATTTTCCTAGATCTGCTCAGCATTGTTCTGAAGGTGTCATTCAGTGAAATACAGGACATGANAAAAAGGAAAGGCATTTAGGTTCCTATGGAAGAAGTGATACTGTTTCATTGTTTAAACANCACTATCAGGCTTCAAGAAAAGTCTACACAATCCATTTAAAAGTTCTTGCAAAGTTTCTGAATTAAAAAGGTCACAAGACACATTGTCAACACACACACAAACCAATTGCATTTCTAAAGTCTAACAAAAACTGTGAGCAAGAAAAAATAATGATTTCTAGTAAGCGGCAAACATCCAGTGTCTATAAACCAAACACTTGCAAGAGTTTTATGTTGAAATCTATAGAAGACTAGTAAAAGAAGTTAAATACATACATGGTTATGGATTGTAATACACATTATTTANATATTAATTCTCTTCAAAAACATCTGTGTGTATATAAATTCATATGTATAACACACACATACTGTGTATGTTTATACAACTATACATATTTATAGTTGTTTTTATTTTCAAGGCATCTCCAATAGAAATTTCTGGAAGCATATTCTAAATTTTAGATCAAAAAGTAAATGACCTAGACATAATAAGAAAAAAAAATTGAAAAGGCTAAAGGAAATGGGAACTGATTTTAATCTATACTAAAACATACAATAAGCCCAATTATGTGTTACTGGGGTAATAAAAGAAATATTAGTCACAAACAAGNGCAGAAACAGACCTATCTGTGCAATACTTTGGTTCTTTTCCAGCTCTGAAGTTTCTACTTGGTACAGGTTTTTCTTCTTTAACTTTCTTTTTTTTTCTGTTTTATTTTTGGGTAGACAGGAGTGGTAGTTAGGACAAACAAGTATTGAGTTGAACTTACCTAATGACAGCCCATTTTTGCTTTTAATTCATTTATTGGACCATATAGTTTGCCTTTACTCTTAACTTTGTTTTAATTTAAAAATTTTAATTAAACATTTTAATATATTTACAAAACGAAATCTCTGTCATTAAAGTTGGCAGTATTACAGTAGTTATAAGAGGTTGGGGAATGGGCTCTAAAAAGTCAGGTCATGAACCCTGGGTAAGTCCTAAGGTGCGATGCCTTACTCAGCCTTGATGCAGCGGGGAGGGGCTAGGTCCGGCCCCAACTTGATATGCCAGCCTGTGTTGACTACCCAAGGAAGGCTTTATCCTCTATGAGGAGGAGATGAGGGAGGGAGCAGGAGAAGTGGAGGGATGGGGAACAGGGGTTGATATGTAAAAGGAAAGAAAAAATTTTTTAAATAAATAAAAAAAAAAGAGGCTGGGGATAACAGCAGAGGAGTTGGACCACTGGGCACAATGCTACAGTTANATAAATGACTAGGAGGTGGTGATGTTTTGTGCAGTACAGTGACTATAGTTAATAGTACTATTTTGCTATTGATTTTCTGCATGTGTCTATACCATATATGTAAGCGGACTTTTGATCTTATTCTATTTTTATACATCTGTTCCTGCAGGCAGGCATCTAGTAATTTGTACTCTTTGAGTCTAGGAATTTCAAGGTTACACCTTGCTCCCTGGCAGTTTTANGAGCCATGCTTCTTCTTGATTCATGAGACATCATTTGGAAGCACTAGACAAACAAAGCATTAAGGACCCTGGTGTGGGCATTAGTTGGGTACTCTGGTCCCTTCAATAAGGTAAGCATTTAAGCATTGGAAGCTTCATCTGGTCTCATGAGATTATTCTGAAGATGAAATGAAATAATGAGGTATTTCAGGCCAAACACAGAGGAGAGCATATTTGGTAATGCTAGCTGAGCTATCATGCTACTGCTTTATGGGTACTGCTAAAAAGAAACTGCTTTTCCATGGTCTTTACTAGACATGCTAAACATGATACATGTCTGGATCTTCCTACTTCAAGCTATATTTGTGTAGGTGTCCTCGGTTTTTGATTAGTAGTATATACAACTGGTAACATATATGATAACATTACAAATTATTAATGATATTCCCCCTTGAATAACAAACTCTCAAATACGATTCCTGCTCTGTGAAGCAGATTAACCTGGAATGACCTGCCTAAAAGCTTGCTTTTATGGGCAAGAGTTTTTGTACAAGACAAGAATTTCAGCATCCGACAAATGCATAGGTAGGGCCCTGATGTCACAAAGAGACAAAAGAATTCCAAAGAGTAAATCCTCACAATGACTTTTTTTTCTGTATCTGTGTTAAAACCAAGAAGAGGATGCCTCTTTGTATCTGACCACAAGGCTTTTTGGCAGAAGACACGTTTCTTTTGTTGACAGGTGTTTTGGAATGTTGAAGCTGCCTCAGAAAGAGAAGGTATAAGTGGGCACAGTTCCAGAGCTGTCTCTTATACACATCTAGATGTGTATAAGAGACAGGTGTCAGGAGGCATGATGGCATCGTGAGGCAGAAGAAAGAGAAAAGAATCAGTCTGAAAGGAAAAGAATTTGCAGTTTATGCCTTGGACAAAGTTCATTAAATTTCAATATGCAACAAAGATTAAANACAATATGTGGAGATTATTGATATTTGTGGGTTATAATTTTTATTTTGTATTACATAGGATTATGTGCACACAAAAAACTCTGCCCTGAAATTAATGCTAGCTTTCAAGATGCATCTATTTTACAAAATATTACTTCTCTGTGTANGTTTGCTGAGGGCTGTATTGTGAGTTTATGTGGAGGCTAGGTGAATACATTGGGCAAAATTTTCTTTTCTCTTAGGCAGTGTTTCTCACTCAACCCAGGGTTCACCAATTAGCCTAGACTGGCTGGCCAATGATCTGTAGGGATCCTAGTCTCTCCACTTCTCCAGAGCTAGAAGAGGCAAACATTCCACGCCTGGCTTTTATACATGAGTACTAGGGATCTCAACTCAGGTCATCACATTTGTATGAAAAGCATTTTGCATTATTTCCCACATCATATATATATATATTATATATATATATAATATAAATGAATATATATATAATATAAATGAATATATATACCTATATATGAAACATTATATACATATTGTTATTATTCATTATTATTAATAAGTGCGTGTGTCATGAAGCATGCAGGGTAGAGATCAGGGACCTACTTACTAGTGGCAGTCTGTTCTTTCCGTTCTACCACATGTGTGTTCCGAGGCTTGAACTCAGGACATCTTGGGAGGAAGCACCTTTATCCTCTGAGCCAGTTTGCCAGCCTTCCTCATCTTAAAAGTAAAAAATACATCTCTTTCAAAATAATTTTACACTGCTATTTCCTTTATCTGTTGCTATTTACAGTTAAAATATAGAACCTTACACAATTATTTTATAATTGTTCCCATTGAAATAAATTCATGTGTGTAAACTGCAGTAAATTCATAGGCATTTCAAGTGTGATGTTCAACTGTTCANCATCTGTATATAGTACCTCTGAAGTCTCTCATCACTTGAATTTTGGGGTAGGGGAATCCAACCTATGTCTCCCTCTAAGCTTTTCCCCAGAGCATCACTGTTTAGTTGATTCAGCTGGTATGGTAGCTTCAATGTAATTGGTCCCCAGAAGCTCACAGGGAGTGGCACTACTAGGAGCTGTGGCCTTGTGGGAGGAAGTGTGATCTTGTTGGAGGAGGTTGGATGACACATGCCTTTAATCCAGACCTTGAGGCTGGAGAGCACACCTTTAATCTGGGCCACACCTTCTGTTGGAAGTATGTCACTGTGGGAGCCGGCTTTGAGGTCTTTTTCTCAAGCTTCACTCAGTGTGACGGTCACTAGACTTCCTGTTGCCTGCAAGATGTAGGACTCTCAGCTCCAGCACCACATCTGCCTGCACGCTGCCATGTTCTCTGCCGTGATGGACTGAACCTCTGAACTGTATGCAAGCCCCCTCAATTAAATGTTTTCCTTTATAAGAGTTGCCTTGGTCATGGTGCCTCCTCACAGCAACAATAAACCCTAACTAAGACAGCTGGATTCTTTTTTCTCTAAGTTTTTCTCANCAAATTAAAAGTAAAATAAAATTCTGCTCTGGACTCTTATCCCATCTGATTTCACTACATGATACATTCTTTTCCATTAGTATCTGAATTTATATCTCGCTACCATGGCAACCAGCAGCTTTTAACAAAATCTTTAACACCAAGTTTTCATTTTCAATAGATAAATCTGCATTGTATGTAGTATTTCATTTCATGCTTGGGATTTGCAGTAAAACCTAACCCACCACNCCTTTCAACACAACATATATTTGCTTTCATTTTTAACTTCTTTGAAGTGACTGCATATTTGTTTATAAAATGTCATTATGTTTTTTAATAAAATGCAAATTCCTAAACACTTTATTTTGCTTCCAGAAAAGCTAATTTAAGGACAAATTTTATTTCTAGAAAAAAGATATCTTTGTGCTTTCTAGAAACTACATAGTCAAGAACAGTGGTTATCCTTACTCTTTACCTATGTTGATGTAAAACAGACCANGTCTACNAGTGTCCTTAAAACACTGATGAAATTCAACTGTTTTTGCTCTTGTAAATGAGGTTCAGTCATCCAACATGCTATATGCCCCACCTAATTAGATATGCTGGAGTTAGCATTCAAGTTGGAAGGAGTCCTTGAGTCCTATTATTGGACTCACAAGTTAAGNTTTCAGTTGTTTTGTTTGACAAGAAGTACAATTGNTTATCCTCACCTCTGAGAAAGAATGCAGCATAGATTTCCAGGATCCTATGAGCTCTCACATGAAACTGTCTTTTCTTAGCAAGTGGGTTTATATAGGCCGGTGAGATCACTGGGATTTCACAAAGAACTATGAAACCATTTATTGTCAAAGACATAGAAAAGCAGGAGCACGAATAAATGGAAGTTTAGATGTATATAATACAACACAAGGGGCACTGAAATGGTAAACTTGGCATGNCCNCCAAANGCCTGCAGCATAAGTANGATGTGACAGTTCCAAAATTCTAACAGTCCTTGAAATTCCAGAGACCTTTAAATATGGAAAGAGATACTGAGTGTATATGATTGTATTTCATCAAATAATTTTATAAATGTTGTATCTATAAAATTTAAAGATATTTAGACAAAATAGTGCCTAAAAACATAAATTTTAAAGAATCAAATTTTCAGACATCTCACTCGATTGAAAGCGCTCTGGAGTTTCCGTGCATCTGGTGTGAGCATGTCTGAGTAGAGAATGCCTATGGAGTGGGGGAATGAACAGGGGAAACAGTGTGAGACACACCTACCTAGTGGTAATTCATGTCCAGTGAATCAATAGAATAGAAATAGGCACACACTGTCTAGTCACCGAGGATACAAGTGTTAAGTGTGGTTTCACTTCTTCCTTCATCCTATGTATTCCTTGCAATAATCACTTAAAATCCTTCCTATTATGCTTTTCTCTTTTTATCGTTTGAAATTTTTAATGTTCAACTTTATATATATATATAACACCCACACAAATGACGGACATGATTATATTATAATGGAAGGGGAGCCTAATTTGAAAATAGGATGCACAAACAGAGGAGTGCTTTAGCACAAACAGTTTCCATTTGCATTTCTACAAGTGCAGGAGGGTTGCTCCACGTAAAAGCATGAATGCACACATACATCCACGTGGGCNCAAATGAGCGGGAAGTGAGTGGGGCACACAGTGCACAGGTAGANGCTAAAGGACAGCTTCGGGAGTCATTCCTCACCTTCTACCTTGCTTGAGGCAGTCTCTTATTTGCTGCTGTGTAAGCCAGGTTAGCTGNCATGTGAACTTCAGGGGATACTCCTATTTCCATCTCCTATCTTNCCACAAAAGTACTGAGATTACAGATGCCCACTACTATATTCCTGACTCTACATAGGTTCCGGAATCTGAACTTCATTCAGTCATCATGCTTGCATGGAAAGTCCATTACTACATAAACCATCTCATCATGCATGATGCTTTGTATACAGATGTGTATGTAGATTGTTGACTGTATTTTCTTTTTCTATCTCTATTTTCCTAGATTTTTTTNCCCCACATCTCAATCTGGATAGAGTCACTTTTTTTGCTGAGGTCACCTTCTTTATTTCTAAAAAATCTACATTGGATTAAAACANCTACATCCAATTTACCATATTTTCTGCGTAGTACAGCTTATAAGAATAATTGTTATTAAGTGGCCTTTATCATATTTTAATCTAACCCCTCCTAAAAATAATTACAATTAATAAGGTACTAGGTGTAGCGGCACATGTCTGTCATCCTAGGACTTTAAGAAGAGGCAGAAGGACTGCTGACAGTTTGAGACCAGCCTACTCTTGATTATGAGATGAAGGTCAGCTAGGACGTCAGAATTGTCCAAATGAAACAAAACAAGGTATTTAAAAAATTTTACGCTCCCACAGGTTCTGGGAGACTTCTTCTTTATTGGGTCAAATCACAATTAATTAGCTTTGCTCTATTGTTTCCCCAGTCTGAAAAATAGAAAAGTAGAAAGATATNTACACAGTTTATTTGAAATGTCAATAGAAATTCTAAGTGGAAAGGGCAGATGTAAGATGTCTTGTCAGGTTACAGGCCTAACTTAATCATGGGTATACAAAAGTGTTAAATATAATTAAGAGCCAAAGTAAAACAAGTTAGAAACAAGAATGAGCTTGGAGTGGGAATCAGGAAAATCCTGTATTTTTTTGCTATGACCATGCTATGACCATCATTTCCCATCAACTGTGAAAGACATGAAATTATTCAATAATAAATGATGTTCNAAGCATTATCTCCTGAGAGGTCACTTGATTTTTAGTAATGAATAGTTTGCTTTTGCCAAATGAAAGCCAATTATAACATGACTTGTGTGTGTGTGTGTGTGTGTGTGTGTGTGTGTGTGTGTGTGTGTGTGTCTTTGTTCCCCCATGTGCCCATGTGGGTTTGTATGTATTCTTTTTCAAGTTTTCCCTGAATCCTTTACATAATAGAGACAGAACGAAAACACAATGTTGTCCCATTAGACAACCCACAGTGCTNGCTACAGATACTCCCTCCTCTAAGAAACCAATATGCACAGAGTCTTAGATTTGAACCATCTATTTGACCTCTTTAGAGAACAACATATCCCCNCTGGCTCCTCTTCATGTAGTCTGTGCTTGGCTTGCATTTAGCAGCTTGCTGGGGCAGGTCTAACCTGCTTAGAATTGGATTCAGAACATGATTTCAAATACCCAATGGCTGAAGACTGTCTTGAGAATCTTATTGAGTGTTCACATTTAGACCTTAGGAAAAGAATCAAATGCGGTCTCTTTAGTCTTACCACGAATCATTCTACACACATTCATTTAGACCTAAGCCTTCAAAGTCAAGACAGATGTTTTTCTTCACATCACAGTTGACTGGTTAAAATTATTTTACACAGAAGTTTGTTCAATTGAAACAGATTACAAAGTAGGAATGTAAAATTTATCTTCTGTTCAGCCACCTGCCAAAATAATTATTGAGGGGGGTATGAATCCACTAAATATCTACTTTTGTTTCTTTGGAAGTTGATAGAGAAGTAGAAGTGTATGAAAATTTACTTTCATTTTTATTCTGAAGAGAGAGAAAAACATTCCATTTTCTGGTGAGTTGACGGAGTTCACAAAAGTTAACTGGGGAAAGGGGGTGTGGCAGGAGACCCTTTGCCTTCTGAAAACAATTGCAAAAAAAGCTGCGTGAACTGCTACAAACTTTGCAGAGTGGAAGGTTAGGATTAGAGAAAGTCAGAGATCACAGGGACCACTCAAAACTGGGGTAAGCAGGATTCTGTGACATTGACTTCAGCTAAGCCATCCTAGCAACCGGAGCCTGAACCGGCCATCTCCTGTAACCAGGCAAGACTTCCAGTGGAGGGATTGTACACCAACCCAGGAAAAAACCCTCAACCTAAAATTTGCCCTGCCTACAAGATTTGCTGGGGTGAAGGTGGCACAGAAATTATGGGAATAGCCAACCTATGACTGGTCCAGATTGAGACGCATACCATGAGAGAGAGCCCACCCCAGACACTGCCAGAGACCTAGGATAAAATCTAACANGATTGGAAAAAAAAGTTAATGAAATGATTCCTAATGATATTCTGCTGTACTCACAAAGCATTGCCTAGCCAAATTGTCATCAGAGAGGCTTCACCCAGCAACTGATGGAAAGAGATACAGAAGAGACCCACAGCCAAACAATAAGTGGACCCTCAAGGAATCCTGTGGAAGAGGATTAAGAATNATGGGAGCCAGAGGGGCCAAGGACACCACAAGAAAACCCACAGAATCAACTAACCTAGGCTCATAGGGGGCTCACAAAGACTGAACTGCCAACCAGAGATCTTGCATAGGATTGACCTAGGCTCGCTGTATATATGTTACAGCTGTGTAGCTTGGTCTTCTTGTAGGACTTCTAACACTGGGGACAGGGCCTGTCTCTGTTGTCTACTTTTGGGACCTTTTCCTCCTACTGGGTTACCTCATACAGCCTTAATAGGAGAGGAGGTAC
>LZPO01056021.1:6372-28879 GCA_001675575.1 Neotoma lepida
TCCGCCCGTGCGCGTGCCCGGTCCTTGCCCGAGGCCGCGCTCCCAGCCTGGGTTCCGACGGCGATGCTCGCACGAGGTTGCTACGCTTCCCGCAGGAGCCCCGAGGGCCTCGCCTCCGGCGATGGGGCAGGCGGCGTGGAGCGTCTCCGCTCTTCAGCCACTCCTTCTCACGCGAGGCTCCTTCCCTCAGTACGATCCGCCTCCCTGCTGCCTGAGGGCAAGTTCAATCCACATCCCTACCTGGCTTCGAGCGGCCTCGCAGTCGGGAGCTTGGCGCCGACTCTCCTCGCCCTTCCTGCCCTGAAGTCACTGGCTGCTCCCTCCCCATCCCCTTGNACGTAAGATAGCTTGTGTAAGATAACTCTTACCTGAGCTCTTGGCTGGCAAAGAGTTGGTGTCTCCATCTGAGCATGACAGCCTCTTATGGAGTATTTTTTTTTTCTCTGCTGGGCAGTGACTTAAGAAGAGGCCCCAGGGATGGCCCAATGGATGAAGTGATCCTTGAGTGGCCAGGCTTTCTATTTCTGAGGCACTTTAACTCAAGGACTTCCCAGGAATAAAGCTTAAGCCTTGACTAAACACATAAGAAAGGGGAACATTTCTTTCCATCCCTCAGGCTGAGCTAGCAACAAGGTGTTAGTGTTGTGAAAGCACTTGATAAGTCTAACGGGCCAGACAAACACAAGACACTCATTAAAAGAAGACTAAAAATGCAAATTAAGAGCTTAATTGTTAAACCTTTGTCTTGACCAGATTTCTTAGTGTTTACTAGGGCCTGGTAACATGTGTTAGCCTTGTTCTGTGGATAAACTTTTTATTACTGATGTTGGTGATTATAGCCTTGTGCAACTCAAAAATGATCATTTTTACCAGTAATATACAACCCTCAAACCATCATAAAACTAGTGTAATATGTCTTTATTTGATGAGAANTATTTCTACTGTTGTAGAACTAGGCTACTTCTCAGTTCAAAGAGGGGGCTATTATAAGTACTCCTTGGGCCAGTCCAGGAGATGCTCTACGTGTTTTCATTTAAAACTAGTAATCACCCTGGGGTTATTTTACTGATACAGGCCTTTAACTNTACAGTTTCATAAAATAGGTAGTTACAAATATTTTTAATTCTCAAGAAACTTATAAATCTTGCTATTAATGTTCTCAGTAATCTTTTTTTCTCTCTCTCTTTCTCTTTTGTTTTATTTGAGACAGTACAACAGCTCTGGCTGTCTTGGATCTTGCTTTGTAGACCAGTCTGACCTCAAACTTACAGATCTGCCTACTTTTGCCTCCTAAATGCTGGGATTAAAGGCGTGTGCCACCACACCTGCCTAGGATCCCTGAATAGTCTTTATTAATCTGTTGCCCACATGGTTCAGACAAAAGTACTGTATTTGTTTAAACCCAAATAAAAGGCAAACACCTGAAGCCTCACACATTCAGTGGTATTAAACGTATCTGAAACACTTCTGTTTTCTCTCACTCACTTTTCTCCCACATGGTAGCTCCCTTTGTGCTTTTCAAAACTTACCCATGTCAAGATGGCTCAGTGGTTAAGAGCACATGCTGTTCTTACAGAAGACTGGGGTTCAATTCTTATCACCCACATGGCTGCTAACAACCCTCTGTAACTCCAGTTCCAGGTGATTCTATGTCCTGTCCTGACCACCTCAGGCACCAGGTACATACATGGTGCATAGATGTCTATTCATAAAGGCAAAACACTCAGAGACATACAAACTTGCCTTTTTTTAAAATTATTTTAAGCCTTGTCTGTGTACTTCAGAACCATTCCTAGCTCTAGTTCCTAAAATCAACAAATTAAAGCTGAGAGATGTCTCAGCTGTTAAGAGCATGTGCTGCTCTTACAGAGGACCCAAGTTTGATTCCCAGCACCCACATTTGGACCAGTAACTCCAGCTCCAGGGGATCAGACACCTCTGGTCTCTGATGGCAGATGCACTCATATGCGTGTGTGTGTGTGTGTGTGTGTGTGTGTGTATACATATAGTTTAAAAAATAATAAAATTGTTCTAGTCAAATGAGACCATCCTCTGCAGGAAGTGTGTAAGGGAAATTGCTTTGGAGTGGATACTCGTGTTGCCACCACCAACTGTTGTTTAGAATAACTCAACAATGTAAGGATGGTATTTGGAGCCAAGGTCTTCAGGATGTGACTGGATTATGAGCATAGCCTTCCTTAGGAACAGTATGTGTGCCCTATTAGAAGAGACAGTGAACAGATGATTGCTTTTTCTTCTTTGCTAGAGGACACTAGCAGAAGACAGACAGCAAACCAGGAAGTGCACCCTCACCAGACACGGGGANCTTGATGTCCTACGCTTCAGAACTGTGAGAAAATAATTTCTTATTTTTTAATCTGCTCAGCCTTTGGTTTTATGTTATAGCAGCATGAACTAAGAAGGAAACATGGCTGATGTAAACAATTATATATTAATGTTTCTCTTTCACAGCTAACACAAAATGTTCATTNAAATGGTTCTTAGTTACTACCGTATACTTCAGTACAAGTGATTAATTTTTTTTTAAATGAGCCACCCTGATAGAGCTGAGGCTAAATAATCACACACATCCTTGGGTTTGTATGTGATTTCTGAAAATTGTATGTGGTTTCTGAATAAGAAATCGTATTTAAGCAAATCTGTGAATAACTTTTAAAATTCTATTTTCACTAAATAGCAGTAATACTTTAACTTCTGTTTAAGTTTTGTTTCAACAAAACAACCTTTTGTTTCTTTGAACTCAGGGAAGTTCTGCACTGATATCAGAACAGTCTTGAGGCGGGAGAGAGGGTCCAGAGGTTAAGAGCATGTAACTGCTCTTCCACAGGACCTGAGTTCAATTCCTAACACATGTGTGACAACTTACAAGCTCTGTCACTTCAGTTCCAGGGGTTCAGATGCCCTCTTTTGGTCCCCAGGAGCATTGCACACACATAGTGCAACACACTCATGCTATACATAAAATAAAATTTCAAAAAGAGATATCTGTTTCAGATGCAGTCTCCTCAATCCACATGTTTAGTTTGAATCTAAATATGCATCCATCATTTTTATATAGAAAATAGAGTTCTGCTGTGTTACGTAGCACCAGCATAGCCCTAGGGAATCATTGGAGATTAAATAAGGGGATCTAAGAATTTTTAAGTCTAAAAATAGNATGGAACTATTTTTAAGTCTGAAAATGATGGNACAGCCAGTGTTCCNTCATTGTGATGAAATNNCTGNGANAATTAACTTCCAAGGAGANNAGCTTTATTTTGGCTCGCAGATTTGGAGCTGCTAGTCCAAGACCAGATGACTCCACTGCTCTAGCCCTCTGACAGGTGTGCTAAATAGCAACATCCCAAGCATGTGGTACAGCAAACTGCTCACCTCATGTCCAGGGTCCCACAATCACAGTTAGGGGCATGACTGTGATGTCCCAAGGACCTCTCACTAGGTCCCACCTAGGACATAAAATTAGTTCATGGACTTCTGGGGATGCTGAACATNGAAACTATAGCATCATCTCATCAAGATTTTCTAGGATTTAGCCATTTCCCTAAATTAAACTAAATCTGCTTCATTTGCTCTTGGCTTTTCTAAATATTAATAAACTGATAATTTAAAAAAACAAGCATAAAGAAAAATTATAATCCTTATTTTCTCCATTTATCATNCAGGAAAGCTGACTTCCATGAGTCACACAGTCACAGGGTAAATGAAGGATAGAATCTTGGCATACCAACCTCTGTTTTTGAGTTTTATCCACTGTTTAAACCCACTTGACTGTCTCAGCCAGGTCCTAGACATAACCTATCTTTTTGAGAAGAAAATATTTTGATCAGACTTCTCAGATACTTTGTTGATAAATTTAAGAGTATGTGAACTAGGTAAGCATATCGCTTAGGTGGGCCAGATACATTGGACTCAGGTAGAACTTCATATTGGAAGTATTTTTCCCCTTTTTGTAAATTTGTAAATGTAAATTTCCCCTTTTTGACAGGAGAGGAGGTTCTTTTGCTGTTAGCCTCCTTTGTCAGTGCTCACCTATTTGCTGATTCATGAAAGAAGCTGAGTTTTATTAGTGAGTACAGCCTATGTGTATGTATCTATGTACACACACATACACACACAGAGAGAGAGAGAGAGAGAGAGAGAGAGAGAGAGAGAGGAGTTTTAAGAATTGGTTTGTATTGTTATGGGAGATGGAAAATTCAAAATCTATAAGGCCATCAGTCTAGAAGCTCATCAATAATTGAAATTATCACTTGAGCCCTAAACTTATATCTAGGATTTCTATGTTAAGGTCTTAAGGCAAACTTACTTATTTGACAAACTTCAGTTTTTGCTTTTTGGGCCTTCAACTGATTGAGGCTCAGATCATTGAGGGTAACTTCCTTTACTTAAGGCACCTGATTAAGAATGTTAAATCACATTTACAAAATGTCCTTCACACCAACATCTAGACTAGTGTTTGAGAAAACATATGGTGATATTTCATATATGCTCTAAAAAATAAATCTTGTCAGAAGATCAGAGGGCAGAGCCAGCCACAAAGTTAGCCATAGTGGCCGGGCAGTGGTGGCACACACCTTTAATCCTAGCACTCTGGAGGCAAAGGCAGGTGGATCTCTGTGAGTTCAAGGCCACCCTGGACTACNCGAGATTAATCCGGTCTAAAAGAGAAACAGAGCCAGGCGGTGATGGCTCACACCTTTAATCCCAGTACTTGGGAGTCACATGCCTTTAATCCCAGCACTAGAAAGGTTGAGACAGGAAGTGATATGGCTGAGCAGAGAAAGGAATATAAGGCAGGAGGAGACAGAAGTTCGGGCCCCTTTTCAGCTGAGGACTAGAGCCATTCAGTCTGAGAATTTGTAGAGACAAGATCTCTCTCCTCCTTTCAGGCTGACAATTTGGTAGAGACTAATTAGGATTCGTGTTACAAAAACTGAGTACTATATTAGCAAAGTGATGNATAAAATCAGTTACCAAAACAACTGCTAACTAATAATGTTCCCCCAAAGACATGCTGATCCATGAGAAGTAAGATTAAAAACAAGATTTTTAATGAGCCATATATAGCAAGCATTCATTAGAAAAACAAACCCCTGGGCTGGGGAGATAGCTCATCTGTAAAGTGCTCTGTATACCCAAGTTCTATATAAAGAAACTCCATCTGATAGTACAATTGTAATCCCAGTGCTAGGGAGGCAAAGTCAGGCAGAGTTCCCGGGCTCACTGGCCAGCCAGCCTCCCCTATTGGCTAGTTCCAAAACAATGAGAGACCCTGTTTCAAAAAACAAGGTGCATGGTACCTGAGATTGACAGCCAAAATTGTCCTCTGGTCTCCTCATGCACATGGATACACATTCATGCCCCTCCNCACTAAACAGTCACACACATACACAAGGAAAACAAATTCCACAAATTCCTTCAATGATTTAAATTTGATCTTTTTAGTCAGTTTTGTGGAAGTGAAGATAGGTGAGTATATTAGTTAATTGTCTGTTGCTGTGATAAAACACCATGACCCAGGTAATTTATAGAAGGAAGAGTTTATTTGGCTTATCGTTCCGGAGGTATAAGAGTCAATCAAGCATGGCAGCAGGAACAGAAAGGTGAGGGCTCATATCTTTTTTTTTCCCTCATACTCCAGGATTTTGTTTTCTCGATCGCTCTTACAGAGGTGGTGTAAAACAGACCCGAGTAAAATGGCAATCTTGCACTAACTTTTTGCTTGGCGGNGAAAGGGGAAACATGACTACGACAGCCGTGCTGGGGACTGAACCCAGTGCCTGCAGCATGCTAGTATCCTCTCACTGAGCTAGCTACATCCCCAGCGTCTGCTGGATGGTTGATCAAGTCTCACCTGTAGCTTGGGGTAACACAGAAAGACAAGTTTCATGCAAGCCCCAAGAATGAAATCTTTTTGGCAGCGGACAACCAGAGGTATTGCATGGTTCAAAGGTTACACAGGAAGTGCTGCCCCATGNTATAAACATGTGGCGGGGGACAAGACAAAGCTTGCTCAGGGCTTCTGGATAAAACCAGAGCAATTGTTCTGGGAGTTGACATCTGGAAGGCAACTTCTAGAAACATGCAGGCATCCAGGGGACTTCGGGAAGCNNTTGAATTTCTAGTTTTCAGGTATCTTTATCCTGGGGGCTCTTTCTTGGCCACGGAAGAGCCTCTTTTTCTGGACCATAGGAGAAGGATGTGTTGATCACGGGCCAAGCTGGGAAGGTGCTAGGAGAGTCAAGAGAACGACACTAGAGGTAGTCAATTCAATCCAAGACCAATAGTTCAAAGGTCAAGAAAGGCACGTTTCTTAGACTGGTTCCCCTTCCCTCCTTTTCTCCGATTATTTACGAAAGCCGACGAAGGCGAAGATGAGGAAAAGGAGGATAAAGAGGGCAGCATCTCGGGTGTGGTCCCAGCGGAGCCCCTTGTTGGGAGGGCTCATATCCTGACCCACACATGAGGCAGAGAGATTAAGCTGGGACTAGAGTGAGGACTTAAGCTCTCCGAGTGTGGCCTGGTAACATGTTTCCTCCAGCAAGTTCACATCTCCTAANCCTCCTCAAACTGTTCCATCAGCTGGGAGCCAAGTGTTCAAAAGCCCGAGAATGAGGCGGGCGTGGAGTGGGGCGGTGTGTGTTATTGAAACAACCACAGTAGAAGTGGGGGGAGGAAGACTGGGTNTCTGATTTTAGAAGCCATCTTCTCTATAACCAAATATTTGCTACGGCACTGAGGACAGTGCTGCTATTAAGAACAAAAGTTGAACAAATAAATGGGCCATCATCTCTTCAAAGGTAGAAACATGCTGGTATGGTTTCAATGTGTCCCCTTCAAAATTCAGTGTTACCAGAGTAGCATTTGGAGTAGGGGCCTTTCGTAGGTGATTAGGCTACTGAGAAGGCTTGCTTTCTAAATGGGAGCAGTGCTGATGCAAAACCTGGACCCTACCTTAAAGAGAATAAGAGATTGTTTATTCTTGAGAGACCCTGCCCCAGGAACACAGATTCAAGTTTGTGGTGGCTTGAATGAAAGTGGCCCCCATAGGTTCATATATTTGAGTGCGTAGTCACCAGTTAGTGGAACTGTTTGGGAGGATAAGGAAATATGGCCTTGAAGGAGTAGATGTGGCTTTGCTGGAGAAGGTGTGTCCCTGGGAGTGGGCTNTGAGGTTTCAAAAGCCTACGTCAGGTCCAGTCTCTCTCTCTCTTTGTCGGCTGCCTGTGGATCAGGATGTAAAGCTCTCGGTTCCTGCTCCAATGCCATGCCTGTCTGCTTCCTGCCACAGTGACCATTCCTCTAAAACTGTAAGCAAGCCCTCAATTAAATGCTTTCTTTTATAAGAGTTGTGTTGGTCATGATGTCTCTTCATAGCAATAGAACAGTATCATTCTATAATACAAGACAGGATTGTCCCAAATAACGTGTTTCCATGTAGAAACCAGTTCATGAATTTTTATAGTTAAAGAACAGGAAGTCATAAATCAATATATTTTTCCAAATACATCGGTGGAAACTTTGGTAGGTGAGTTGTATCAAAGTGAGAACTCTCAAATCGAAGTCTCAGATGCTATCTGATGGCATTCTTAGCTTTTGGATTGGTGGACACTAGACATCGTTAATTTAATACATTCTAAAAAGTTTCACTGGGTAGATGAAAGGATTCCNGTCAGAGACAAACATAGGCAATGGAGGACTGAATGTTAAGGGACTGAAGATAGCCCAAGATTAGTTTGGCTCTGGATCTGCTTTCTGCAATCAGGAACTCCTAATCAGTCAATCCGCCCTGTAGAGACTTTACCATAGCAGTGGCCCTCCCGCCTGCAACTTCAGATCACAGCACATACCCTTAGACAATGACTTGAGGAGTTTGTCTCCTTTACTCTTGTCTTCCAGAGTGAGGGCACAGCCTTCCAAAGGTGCTATATTGGATGCAGAGGAGCCCTCACCAGACAACCCTTCCTGCTAATGCCTTGTTCTTAAGCTTTCCTGTATCTAGGACTGAGGAAAAATAAATTCCAGTTTTTAAAAATAATACTCAGTCTGTGAGATTTTACCAAAGCAGCACAGATACATGCAAACACTCTGTAGTGGTATTTGTTCCCCCCATGACCTTGGGCTATACAGCCTGAGGAGGCGGTGCTTCTTGCCTCTTATGTGACCTCTTAAAAAGAGAGGGGGGTTGCACATTTCCTCCCCCCCCCTTTATTTTAATCCTGGTGTGATCGGACACCAGACAGCCTGGGAATTGAACCCGGGTTCCCTCTACAACACTCCACTTCACATTTTACAGGTTGAATTATTAATTAAGGGCCAGATAAAGACGTAAAGGCCATATAGATAGGTATATCAAAGTATCTGCATGGGATTGGGCTCCCGGCTGAAAGGAAGTTTTGCAGATGTGTGAGGACATCTTTGCCAGCCTTCCTCGGTCCCAGCAGGCAGCCAGGAGAGGTCAGAAACATAAGGAAATTGCTTCCCAGGCAGAGAGTCACTCCTTTAATGCAGGCAACATCAGTTACACTACAGAGATGGCTAGAATTAATGAAATTCACACAGCAAGTCCTGACACTTGATGGCCTAATTAGAATGATTATGGGTAGGCTTTACAAAGGTGCTCTGTCAGCAGATGAGCCAATGAGACGTTCCCATAATGAGCATGTTCCCACCCCACCCCTGATCCAGCAGGAGCTTAAAGCGTGGACTAAAGTTAGCACATTAATAATTGTTTGTGATGTGGTTAGCAAAAATATTTTCTAATGGTGTGCTTATAGGAGCACTTCAGGAGGTAATTGCAGCAGGGCTGTTTTCTCTTAAGTTGTAGGAGTATTTCTACTCATTGCCATGTATGTATGTGTACTTTATTTCTACGGGTAATGGAAAGAGAATTTATAACAGAGATCTGTTGTCAGTGTTTTTGTCGTAAAAGTGCACACTGATTTTTTTTCAGAAGGACATTAGTGAAGGTAGTAAGCTAGCTGTGATACAGCGGGGCAGGGTGCAAGGCAAGAACTGATAGAACTCAGGGTCAGGTTGGTAATTTCATTTGTTTGGTTTTTGTTTTTAGTTGTACATATATAAAAACTGGATTCTTATAACATGGAGGAACTGAAATGAGTAATAATATTTCTTATCAGGTGGTCAACATAAATGTTGCATAAAAAAGTGTACAAGTCTGAGGCNTTAGAA
Organism: Neotoma lepida; assembly: GCA_001675575.1. Taxonomy (NCBI): domain Eukaryota; kingdom Metazoa; phylum Chordata; class Mammalia; order Rodentia; family Cricetidae; genus Neotoma; species Neotoma lepida. Next base: position 15,586 of record LZPO01056021.1, read on the forward strand.
GGTCTCAGGGTGGCAGCAGTTGAGGGAACACAATTTACTAGATTTTTTGAATGTGGCGTTGGACCTTAATGTGGTTTTTCAACTGTGTAATCTTAATTGCAAGACCAATAAATAAGTAAGGCCTTGTTTAATTTTATTATTTTAAAGAAATTAATTCAATAAATATATAAATAATTTAAAATGTATTTTCTTTTGGGCCAGGGAAGGGCTCAATGGGTAAGACGCATGCTGTTAAGTCCAATGATGTGGATTTGGTCCCTAGAACCCGCATGGTGAAGGAAAGAACCAACCTCTGGCCTCCACATATGGATTATGTCCTGTGTGTGTGCACACACATGCACACACATGAACAAATAATAAATATAGTAATAATAATACTCTCTTTTGTTGAAGCTGGGCATGATAACATGTATCTGTAAACTCAGCAATTAAAAGGCAGGGGGTTATAAATCTGAGGCCAACCTTAGGGCTACATAGCAAGATGCCCCCCCCCCACACCATCTGTAGTCCCAGGTCAGCAAAAAAGCCTTATACTCTATAGAAGGCGTTCATGAAGAGTCAGCTGGGAGGAGCCGGTTTTCTCTGAACTGCTCACCTCATGACTTTGAGAGAACTCCACTATTAACAGCTCCAGGTCCAGATAATCCTCTGAAATCCAGACTCTATATCCAGCAGCTGAATATCCTTCTCCTGCTGGCTGTCTGACAGGCATTCCACACACAACACGTCCCAGGATGAACCTGNGTCTGTCTCTGTCCNNCAGCTTGCACTAAACTCGCTCCCCTGCATTCTTGGTTACCTCAGTGTGTAACTCTTCTGCCCATGGCTCAGGCCCAAGATCTTGGTGCCAACAGTGACTCCTCTCTTTTTACAACACCCCATAAACTGCCTATCGTTGTATTCCTTAACTCATCATTTTGTTTTCAACTTTGGACCCACTTAAGTGGAAATTTAATGTGCTCCAACTTAATACAATCTCCACTATGCTTTTGTGTGAACTATGGTGATAGCTGTCTAACTGGATTCTACACAGGGTCATTCAAAATGGTCTCTATAGAATGTAAGTGTAAGTGTACCATGTTTCTGCTCCCAACACCAATTGACTCCACCTTTCCCTCCAATGAAGGACAAAAGCTTTATAGTGGTCCACAAAGCCCCAGTGGTAGCTTCCTCCTTGTTTGTCCTTGCACCCTGCCCCATGCCCGGTCCTCTTTCCTGGTCTCTTACCATGCTCCTCCCTCATTGCAGTCTAGTATCTGTATGACTTTGCTATTGCTGTCCTAACAAACGATCACAGATTGCCCCTGGCTGTGCAGCTTAAAACGACACATCTGTTGTCAGGCAGTTCTGGGTTGGAAGGTGAGGTTGCCTTAGGTATTTTCTCTGGTTGTCAGCAAAATTCAGAGCCTTTAATCTGTACAAGTAAGGTCCCTATTTCCTTGCTGGCTGTTGCATAGAGTCTGTCCTTACCTCCTAGAGGATTCTCCTAAGTCTTTATTGGTGGGTNCCTATGCTTCCAAGTTAGCAACAATGGTATCATTCTTATAATCTCTGATTTCCTTTTGTGTTGAGTAATTCTTACTGTAGTCAGAGAGTCTGTTTGTAANGGTTCATGTGAACAGATTTCATCCCTCTGATAAGGGGGGATGAATCCATCCATCCATCCATCAAGATAAGATAATCTCTTATGAAGTTTGAAACAATTCTATCTCCAAGGTTCTTCTGACATGTAATACAATAAATTCATATGTTCCAAGAAGTAGTGCCTTACGGAGTTCATGTGTTGAAATGTAATCTCCATTATGAGGAATTTAAAAGGTGAAATGGGCTGGATGTGTTAGCCCACACCTTTAATCCCAGCTATTATTTGGGAGGCAAAGACAGGAAGGTCTTTGTGAGTTCAAGGCCAGCCAGCAACATAGCAAGTTCCAAGCCAGACAGGGCCACATAGTGAGACCTTGTATCAAACAAATCAACTAAAGGCTAAAAATGTAACACAACTCCAGTATTTGGAAATGGGGCCTTTGAGTAGCGAGTCCATCAGAATGGGGCCCCTTCATTGAATGCTGGCTGTTTGGTGAGAAGAGAGAGTGCTTGAGGACACACACACACACACACACACACACACACACACTCGTGCACTTTTTGTTTCTTGTTAGATGATAGCACGCATTACTCAGAACTACATCAAACAAACTACCTTCATCTGTGGCACCTTGACTTTTCAGAACTGTAAGCTAAAGAAAGCTGTTTATTTAGGAAGTAATACAGTCTCAGGTATTTTTGTTGCAATAGTGAAAAACAAAACGATATACTCACTAACATATTTGGGGAATTAAGCTTCTGCTATGATAGACAATCTCTTAGCCAGGCAGATTTCTATTTCTGATCCATATGCTCAGGGTCCCACTACCAGAAATATTCTTCCCTTGGATAATTACACAACTAATTCCATCATACTGCCAAGTCTCTGCTCAGTTATCGTCACACTCTGCTCTTTGTTCTTGTCTTTGAGGGAAGCACTCTCCAGGTACTTCACTTTAATTTTGTCTTTCTTTGACTGCATTTTGTCTTCTTATCTGTCTCTCATTACTAAGTNCCTTGAGAGCAGAGACTGTAATTTATTCACTGTTGGATTCCCACTACCTAGAGCTGTCCCTGATAACTGGTAAAATGTGCAGTAAGTATTTGCTAAATGAATTTGAATTACCAATAANGGAAAAAAGCCCCAGAGACCNCAATTACTAATTATTTCTGACAAAAATGAGGCAACTAACTTCTAATTAACCCCAGAGAATCACTTGAAAGACTTCTTATTCACAAGAATATCATTAGTTTGTGAAATGCCTATTAAAGGCAACACTAGTAACTTTTATAAGTATCTCCTGGTCCATAACAAACAGACAAGCTGCCTGGCAATATTGTCCTTGGTGTGCTTATATTAACTTGAGGCTCTTATCACAAAAGCCACAAAGGTTTTAGTACTAAATGTGCTAAAATCTTGGCTGAACTAAAGATCAAGTCTGCAGGTTTCAGAATCCCTCTTTTCCCTTCTTTCAAAGTCAGGAATGAACATGCTTGCCAATTCTTGATACTTTTATAATGTTTCCTCAGAGATTAGAACAGTGTACCCCAACACTACAAATAACTGGAGCCAGAGAGTAGCCCCTCAAAGTTATTCCACTTTCTTTTTAACTCCGTTCCTTAGGATATTGGCTTTGTTGTTTTCTACTCAGGCTTTCCCTGGAGTAAAGGATGAGAGGAATGAGAACTGAAGGGTTTGCTTATGTCTCTGTCTGAACTGGGCTCAGCAACCGCTTGTGAGGAACTAGCTCTGTCTGACATTTTGCCTCTTGTCGTTATTGTCACAGGTCTTAGTCAATACCTTTTGTACTTGTAGCTGACACATCAGACAGAACTTTGTCCAGTGTGCTTTGTGTCTTCAGCATTTTCTCCTTTCCTTCCTATTATTTTTGATAATATGGGCTGTCTGTTTTACAGTTACCTGCCTCTCATGACTCATTTGCTATTTTGGATCTTTGTCGACGCAAGTATTACTATCCCTCAGACTGAAACATATAGTTAAAAAAATAAATTGGGAATCTATATAAGTATGAAAAAAATGTGCTGTATATGGATGGAGCAGTTGTTTTCATTTTAGAGTGTAGTTGATTGACCACCTGAATCAGAACCATGGGTCAGGGAGGGAGTTACTTATTATTAACATAGGTTACTAATTACTGAATCAGAATTGGAATGGGATGGGGGTTTGGGAATCATATATTTTTCCGGCAAATATCTCAGGTTATAATTTTCAAAGTCTGAGAATTTTTTTTTTTTTGGCACATATATAGAGGCCTAAGTTTAAGGAACTATTATAGGGCCAGCATGATAGCCCAGCAAGTAGAGCTGCCTGCTCTCTAGCCTGACCAGCTGAATTAGACCCTTGGAACTTGCATGGTGGAAATGAGAAACAGATGTTTATTGCTCAGAAGAAGCATTCAAGAACTATTTGTTGTATTAATAATGAAAGTCATTCCAAAAAGTGAATATCCCTTCCTTTGACTGAAACTAGTTTGTCTTTCTTCATTATCAAATGCACAAGGACATTGAGTTTCAAGGATGTCAATTGACAAAATTGCCCTTGTCACAAATCACAGTGGTATAGGAGAACTCTAGAATCCAAGTCTCCATCTTCATTCTTTAGTGCTTGAGATAACTGACCTCGATGAGGGGGAGGGGGGAGGTGTCTGAAACTTATGTAAATTTAGTTCTGTGTGTCAGTTATATATTAACCCACATAGTAGGCAGGCTTGAGAGATTGATGAAAGACAAGCCTGAAAAGTAGATGGTGATCAAATTGTGAGTGACTCGAATATCAAAGTAAAGGTGTGGACACTAGAGAGTCACCAAAACCTTTGGGGCAACATAAACGGTACGTATTAAGAATATTAGCTTGCAGTTGCTAAAGGACAAGGTGAAATGAGAGAAAGATGACAGTCAGGAGACACAAGAGGAGGAACAGGCTCCATGGTCTGTGAACAGAAGAGTAAGACCCAGACTGATGGAAGGGTGGTGTGTGAACAAATTCCAAGTCTGGATCAATAAAATATGCAACATGCTTAGTTCTAGCCTAGCTCCATGGCTTCCTCTTCCTTTTAGATAAGTAATTTTCTGGTTGCATTTTTTTAAAAAAGCAAATAATTCACTTTTCTCACATCAGTGCATAATTTGACTTTTCTAAACTTTGTAGTTTTCTTCCTGTTTTAATAAAAAATAAATCAAATTTATAACAGATTATAAGAATATGTTCAAAAAATACGAATTTATTTACTATACCTTGAAGAAGAAGAAGTATTGCTTTTGTTAGCCATTGTGCCAAATTCTTTTCTTAGAATTGCTTGATTTTATGTCAGGATTCTGCACAGACACAGAACTGGAAAGATGCGTAGACATATGTACAAATCACTCATTTCAAAACATTGGCTTGTTCAGCTATGACAGCTTCAGGATGAGCCAGGAAATTGAGTTCCAGGGCAGCCACTGGGATGGATCTTGTTTGTATCCAAAGGCTTGGCACCCAGGAGAACCCAGAGTGGTTCTCTGTCCTGTTGCTATTGGGAAGAGCTGATGCCTGCATGTTTGGAAAAACCAAATGTCCCAGTTTAGAGACAGTCCAAAAGGAAGGATTCTCTCTCAATCAGATGAAGGGCAGTAGTCTTTTCTTCTTCAGGCCTCAGCTGACTATATGAGCCATACCTACATCTTTGAGCTTTATTACCTATAGATTCCAATGGTAAGCCCAAACCACCCTTACAGGAATACCAATAGCATTTGACTAGCTATCTGAGAGCCCAGCCAAGTGTATACATACATTTAGTCATCACAGTTTCTGTCTTCAAGGAGTTTATAATTTACTAGAATAAATAGAAAAGTAAAATAGTAATGCATAGTTTTAATGATGTTAAACCCAACCCCTGAGATCAAGAAATGTGTGTTGAGACATTAGAGAGACTGTCCAGGACAGGGAAGGAAGAGTCCTGGGACAAGTTCCCAGAACTGCTAGTAATATCTAAAGGATTTGGGAAGGCAGAACATTTTTACATGAAAACTTGAGCAAGAAACAACAACTTAGTTATAGTCAACTTACACTTTCCTGTTTACTAGAGGGCGGGCTCATCATAGGAGAGCAGTTTGGAACAGAAGGACAGTCTACAAAGGAATGTCACTATTGGCTCTGAACTGGTTGGCCCTGTGAGCAGTTTAGAATGGCAGCTACAGCATCACATTAGCATTTGAGTTCAAGTTTCAACATACACTCAAGATTATAAACCACATTTTTAAAAATCTAGAGCTTGTTAGTGATACACCCCTCCAACCCTTCCTTACCCCAGCTCTTTGTCATTACATCTAGAATATCTTAGGTTCTTTTCTCGTCTATGCCCCAATACAGTTACTTTAAAAATGTTATGAAAATAGAAATGGCAGAATGATTAAGTCAATCTGTGGAGAAACGAAGTCAATATAGTCACAAGAAAAGCAGTATTTTTAGTAAAACACTGGGATGTGCCATTTTCTTAATGGATATTAGGTCTCTGACCATTGTGAGAATACCCAGGATATCTCTAAATTCTTCTGCATGGGAAGTAAATGGGCATGTGAGGGTAGAATATCACNACGGAGAAGAGTGAGTCTAGGAAGAAACCAAGACTGCCCAAAATATGTTGGACTGATTCTTAATACACTCAAATGAAAATTTCTAAGATTCAGACTTCACTAGGAGTTCTAAGAACAAAACCGCTTATTATTATTATTATTTAATTTTTTGTTTTATTCTGTGTATGAGTATTTTGTAAATAAGTATACTATATGCTTGTCTGGTGCCCACACAGGTCCAAAGCGGGTGGCAGGCCCTCTGGAACTGGAGTTACAGATGGTTATGAACCACCCTTTGGGTGCTGGAAACTCAACCTGGATCCTCTTCAAGAGCAACAAGTGGTCTTAACACTTGAAGCATCTCTCTAGCCCTATTTTTGAATTATTAAATTTGAAAATGGTGTGAAATGAAAAAGATTAAACACACAAGTAGAGGCCACATACATGCCATACCACCTGAATCTCTTTTTCTTTCTTTGCTACATACTGGGAAAATGTGAGAAATTCTTCTATGTCACTTCTACATATTTCAAACTATGGTCCCCAAAATATAAACTTAAAAAAAACACAATTTAATGCCATTTATACCTAAAAAATAAAAATATTTTGTTAATGTCATTTTGGTATATCCATGTATGCAGACCATTAAATCGCCCTAAGTGCCTCCAAAACTCCTTTGCACAGTTGATGAATGAGATAGTCCAAGGTGCTGTATAGCATTAGAATATCCTGACTAAAGTCTTTAGAGATGAGCTTACTTCCCTGTTTTGATCCTCATACTAGGGCTGACTTTGCTGAGGAAGTTGGATCTGGTCTCATTTAAGATGTCCTATGTTCTGGGTGTGATATTGTGGTCCCCACTGGGCTTTGAATCAGAGGGTCCTTTTGGTACATGAAAACTAGAGATCCTTTCCAGATGAGTGCTACTTTGTGCAAAAGAGGAGGGAGGGGCAGAATTTGAAATGCAGCATANAGGTCAAGAGAAGGAGGAATAGGGTGAATAGGGTAGTAAGTACATCCCTGTCTACCTGAAACCCAGGCAAAGAAATGAAGGAACTGTGTGAAGGTGGTGAGGGAAATACCTATACATGGAGGGTAGTAAATGGTTGTCAGAGGGCTTCAGTGGGCCCATGGAAGAGCACCGGTCTGGGATCTCAGAACTGAATGGACTGAAGGACTTTAATTAACTTGTGACAAAGACTGTGTGGGCATGGTGACATTCCCATTCTTCCTTGCTGTGATATGAGGTTAATCTTTTCCGATTAGTAGAATCTCAGGGTAGGACAATGAAGGCAATCTTGTGCTTTTTGGCACGTCTTCATGTAGAAAGAGAATTTCACAANCGCCCCTCTCTGTCAGAGGAGAAGAGAGAGATTAGAGAAACCTTGGACCTATGGCAGCTAATTTAAGGCCTTTAATTTCTCCTGATTTGAAGTTTGCAACTTGCTAAAGTGTCATGCTCTGAGATGTAATTTTTTCAGCCTTAACAGACATGCCAAGTGTCAAAATTCTGAGATGCTTGTAGGAAAGTCAATCCTATATGACTAGGACAATTGAATATCAAGAGTAAAATGTTTTACCCACTAACTAGTGAACACTGGTTCATTAGCCCTGGAGCTTCTGTAGCCTGAACATACAACTTAGATATTCATCTTTAGAAAAGGGTAGTGTTAGGTCTCAAAGAAACCCGGGACGAATTTCACTGAGTACCTGTGGCTCCCAGNACTTCTCGCTGTGCCCCTTACCCTAAACCTCTCCAACCCCAGGGCTAGCCTACAGCTTNCCTTCCCCCAGCCTCTCTTTCCTATATAACTCAGCCATTTTGGTGGCATGCTTGCTTGTTTCCTATGCACTCTCTTGGCTCCCGGCTGGCTCTGCTCCTAAATCTCTCTTGGTCTGTTTGTCCTCTCTCCTCTCTCGNTCTCTCCACCTCTCCTCGCAGTCTGCTGGCATGTTCANTCTGGACTCTTGCAGATGTCTCTGGCTGTGCTCTCCCTCATGTCTACAATAAACCTTCTCCTCAACCATACTTAGGAGCAGTCAGGTCCTCATTTTTCATTCAGACAGACTATGACTTTATTGTAGAATCATGTCAAGCCCACTGGTGGTAAACACTTTAGGATAACATAGTTTTATAACTTGTTGCTTTTACAGTGTTAGGCCATAAAATAAAAAGGTTGAATTGAAAATATCTTCCTCTCCCCAATCCTTTCTGTCTGCTGCTTTTTATGCCTCTTTGCTTCTTGTGGCTCAGTGCATGAGTTCATTTTAAGCCAAATATTTCAAAGTGTCCAATAAAAGTTCAGCCAGGCTGCTGGTTGTTTTTACCTAAGTGTATGGTAGCACTCACAGATATCAGCTCTGTAATCTTTTTAAATGAAACAGTTTTATGAATTCTAAACATATTAAAACATTTTCANGATCCCTTTGTCAAGTTGCCACGGCAGAGTTAATGATTTTCACTCTCTAGTCTCTTCATGTCCTTGTTAGTGTCCACACTTCCACCACTTGTCACTGTGTGCATCCTTCCACATCCGTGCCATCTAAGATCTGCTGTAATTTGCGGGTCTTTGCTCTTCCTGCTCAGTTCCCTTAAATGTGGTACACTAGTTACACTTGCTCCCAGGGGCACTGACTGAAGAGGATGACACCTTTCACACTGTTTAAAAACGCCTGCATTCTGCAGGCTTCAGCAGAGAGCAAAAAAGGGGGTGTGAGAATTTGGACTCACTGACTCACTTATCTACTTCTGGATTGAGTGCTATAAAGGACAGATTCAGAGTAGATCTGAGGTCAACAAAACTCACACCCTTCTCCATCCAGGAGTCTGAAGGCATCTCTAGTCTGTAGTGAAGACTGGAACTGGATTATATATGTGAAAAGCAATGACTAGGGNCTCAATGGAGAATACAGTGTGGGTTAATGTTCTCTTTGGAAAGATCGAGGAGAGGAAGAGCTATTAAAAGAACAGATAAGGGTGACACTCGGAGTAACAGAGTTACATATTGATAGGGAGGCTCTACTAAAATGAATTAGAACAAGCTGGCCACATTTTCCCAAGGGCAGCCTTTTAAGATTCGCAAACCAAGCTGGCAGTTCTGTCAGTCATTAGAGTTTAGCCTGTACTTAAGACTGAGGAGAGCAGGGGGGTGCATGCCTGTAACCCCAGCATTTGGAGATGGAGGCTGTAGCCCAAGTTCAACTATATAACAAATTTGAAGCCAGCCTGGAATAAATGATGCCTTGTCTTAAAAAAAAGATAAAGCAANGATCACAGAAAGACTAAGGGGGATAGATTGATGTCAAAGTATGAGTCTATGGGTTCTATGAAGAATGTGCAGGTGGGAGTTCAGATTCTGGGTCAACATATGGGCTAGACCGTCTCAAGGATTATGTGGTTTTAACTTTTTAAAAGGCATGTTTCTTAGTTAGGGTTTCTATTGCTGTGAAGAGACACCATGACCATGGCAACTCTTATAAAGCAAACATTTAATTGAGGTGGCTCACTTACAGTTTCAGAGGTTCAGTCAATTTTAACCATGGTAGGGAGCATGGCGCCATGCAGACAGACATAGTACTGGAGAGGTAGCTGAGAGTTCTGCAGGCAACAGGAAGTTGACTGAGACACTGGGAAGTATCCTGAGCATAGGAAACCTCAAAGCCCACCCTCATAGTGACACACTTCCTCCCTCAAGGCCATACCCACTTCAACAATGCCACACCTTCTAATAGTGCCACTCCTTGTGAGATTATGGGGACCAATGGCATTCAAACTACCACAGTATGCTAAGGTAATTTTGTGACACTTTATTCGATTTTTTACCCCCAACTACATGAGGCATACACCTTATAGTGGCTTCATGTGGTCAGGTAGTGATGGTGCACTCCTTTAATCCCAGAATTTAGGAGGCAGAGCCACACAGATCTCTGAGTTTGAGGCCAGCCTGGTCTACAGAGAAAGTTCCAGGACAGGCTCTAAAGCTACAGAAAGTAACCCTGTCTAATAAAACCAAAAAAACAAAACAACAACAAATTGCTTCATGTGGACTAAGTGGTAAAGATTAACAAGCCATTTACACTAATGAAATGTTCTAGAATAACAAAGAAAGAAAGAAAGCCTCCCAAGGTCATGAACCTGGAAGCTTGCTCTTCAGAGCAGACCTGAGACTTGCCTTAGGCAAATAGGATANTAGAAGCTCTACAAAACAAAGCTGTTTTCAAAGATTGCAAAATGGTTCATGTTGCTTACGTTCTATTTTTTGGATTATGCACTAAGAGACATCTTACACAGGACTCTTTTTGGATTACACTCATTATAAATTAGTTTTCTCATTAAGTACAGAATGAGGCTTGTAAAAGCAAGGAAAGGAGCTATTGCAGTTGTTATTAGAGAAAGGGCAATTGGAGTTTGAACTATTTATTTCTTTTCAGATCATAGACCATTTTTCACTTTACTTATATATCTTTCATTATCCTAAAGTTCTCTGAAAATCAGTAGAGACAATAATGTAGGTGTTCTATGTATATGAGATGACAAAGATTGTATGTAGGAGACAGATGAAAAAAACAGGAGACTCCGTAACTAATGGTAGAGACTGTTAAATTCCTTTTCTATGGGTCCCTAATGGTGAAATCCAACAGCATTTCAGAACACCGGTTCCTTTGATACAGACACAATCATCTTATGGTATTGTTCTCTAATTAATACACATACATTGGATTTTATAGACATGAAGATGTGGAATCAATGAAAGCTAAAGTATAGTTATACTGACATAGTACTAAACAGAATCTGTGGCAGATAGTTTCAAACAGAGCTGGTGAGATGGCTCAGCAATGAAAGCACTTGTCCTGCAAGCAAGAGAACTGGAGATTGGATCCCTAAAATCCACATGAATACTGTTTGTGGGAGGAGGCTTGCCTGTATTTCTAGTCTTGGAAGTCAGAGTGCTCTGGGTTTCCTNGAGAGAATCCGCTTCAAAAAGAATGAAGTGGAACATGATAGGAGTTCATCCACATCAACTGCAGGCCTGCAGTTGTATCTGCTCCCACAAATGTGAATATGCATATACATGCACCCACATGCATAGGAAAAGAAGAAAATGAAACAAACAAACAAACCTTAAAACAGCCATCCAGTAATCTGGTTTTGAAATACCAATGCTAAAATATAGAGGGATGAAGTCACTTGTTCAAAGTTAGCTGCCTGATTATTAACAGATCCAGTACTGTGATTTATATCAGCAGGTTCTTAGCTCAAGCTATTTTCTGGAGCCTCTACTTTTTTTTGTCCATATATCTTTACTTCCAAGTGTTCATTGCAAGAGCCTCTATTAATTGGTGTTAAGCTAGTTATTCTTTATGCTATTAAACACAATTATAACTAACAAATATTTGCAAGATACATTCAAAAATAGGATATTTCCCTTGTATTTATCAATAAATTTGCTAATTACCACTATATTAATTTACTTATTACAAATTGTATTTTTTTCCTGTCCATCATATATATTACTAGTAATTTCACTTAACCACAATCCATTCTCACTTAGGCTCTAATAGGTTTTCTGCCCCCAACCCCCCAATAATTTTCTCCACTGATGCAGTAAGCCAGATCAAGCTGAACTGAAAAAGTATAACAACAGATATATTGAGAGCAAAGCATCTTCCAGGCAGGTTCACTGGTCTCAGAAATTCAGGCCAGACAAGTCACACCCAAGCTAAGGTAGGGAGGTTTTATAAATTGTAGGTGAGCGGTGATGATGTGTCTGCCACAAGCTGGGTTTGTGCCCAAGTATGGTCAAAAGCTGAACACTTAGACGAAGACTTGGGTGGCTGGTGGCATTGAGGAGGAAGTTGCAATAGTTGCCAAGAATGTGGAACTGGGCTTTTGGTGCCTTTACTTTGTTAGGAGACTCTCTGAGTGGGTGGAGTTTGGAGAGAGAAAGAGAGACAGGAATGGGGCTTCTTGGACCATATAGGGGTGAGCTGTAGGCTCCAAGGAACAGTCTCCAAAGGGAAGATCACTCAGGCATTTCCCAAGTTCATGAAAACTTCTAATTTACTTTAAAAGTATTCCAAACCAAAAGGTTTTTAGTACAAGGTTTACTTTAATAATATATTATTTTAATAAATATATTTATTTCATTCTCTAAAACTACTGCTTGAAATTACTTTCTAGGAAGATACTTTATACAAATACACACAATCATATACACACATTGTAAAATATTATTTTAACTGGGTAAAGGTGTTAGATTTATTCATGCTGCAGAATATTACTTTAACTATGGAAAAGTGTGTTACTTTTGTTTATGCTGCATTTGTTGAACTGTGTAAGGACGTGTGTTTAATTATGTAAAGATATGTTGCATCTGTTTCACCTTTCCTGCCTAAGTCACCTGATTGGTTTAATAAAAAGCTGAAGGCCAATAGCTAGGCAGAGAAAGGATAGGTGGGGCTGGCAGGCAGAGAGAATAAATAGGAGGAGAAAGCTAGGCTCGAAAGAAGAGGGAAGAATGAGAGAAGGAGGAGAAGGAGGAGTAAGAAGTGAGACAGACATAGAGAAGCCGTGAAATAAGATATTCAGAAGAAAGGTAAAAAGCCCTGAGGTAAAACATAGATGAAGAGAAACAGGTTAAGTTTAAAAAGCTAGCAAGAGAAGAGCTTAAGCTAGGTGGAACATTCAAAATTAATAATAAGTCTCTGTGTCATGATTTGGGAGCTGATTGGTGCTCCCTCGAAAAAAGAAAAAGCCAGCTACACACACACACACACACACACACACACACACACACACACACACACACTGCCTTTGTCCATTTATTTCCTTTAATAGTTTTTCTATTTTAGATCTTTTTCACATTTTCAAATCAGCTCATCACTTCTGTAAAGTAGCCTGCTGGGATTTTTGTTGGAAAATCTTAAACCTGTAGATAAAAATTGGAGAGGAATGGCATCTTTGCAACATGTAATCTTTAAACATGGGAAGACTGGATATGTATTTCTGTTTAAATTTCTAAGCAACATTTTGTAGTTCTTAGTGTTACCTGTCTTCTGTGCTACATTTCATGTTTTTGATGCCAATATAAATCTTAGTGTTTCTTTTCAATTTCTTATTCTTCATGGCTAACATTTA
>LZPO01056023.1:0-15513 GCA_001675575.1 Neotoma lepida
TATGAGTGGAAGAAACTGCTTCAATAAAACAGTGGATAATATCAAAAGAGCTTGTATTAGAAAGTGAGAGAACACTCAAAATGATTTGGTATACCTAAAAAACCAGGGAATCAGTTTAAATGGACTCTTACCATCTATGTCTAGAATAATTAGAGCATTCCAAAAAGAAATACAAACCAATAAAAAAATTCCATTATCACTCCACATATGAGGATCTCTATACATGACATTTATTTTATAAATCATGAATAAATTGAAACTAATGGTTCTAATCTAACATAAATAAGTGAATAAAATGTAAGTAAAAAGAGATGATACATCTTTACCTGATAGTATATTCCCATATTTTATCTTAACATATTCCCATAAAATATCATCTCCTANTAGTTTTTCATAATTATTAATTAGTTGCACAGATGCACCAATCTGACAGCATTCAAATCAAATTATACATTTCACTCTCTTCAGCAAAGGGCCAAACTGATACCATGAGCTTCCTGACAGGATTCAATGAGAAGATGTTGGCATCACTTTCGAGAAGGAATATGGTTGTGTCCAAATTGAAGGAAGTTTTACAAGATTTCTCTAAAATACCAATCACGAAAGATCAGGAAAGTCCAAGGTACTACCCCAGATGGAAGGTGCTTAATGAAACATGACAGGGAANTGCAGAATGTGACATACTTACTGTGAGCACCACTAAGAACACTTGTAACATTTGAATGGCATTATTTAAAAAGATGATAGTATTGGACTGATATTAATTTCTGATTTTGAGGCTACACCGTCTTGAGAAGATTGTTTGTATTCTTTTCTTGCAAACACATATTGAACATGGAAGGTTATCAAGGCACCTTTTCTTCAGCTTCTTCTCACGTGACACAGGAAAGGAAAATTAGAAAGGAAACAGCAATGTAACTGTGAGACCTGATCAGTTGAGGAAACTCTGTGAAGGGAAAATAGGATCTCNCTCTATTATTAATATTAAAATTTTTTCTATGAATTGGAAATAGAAGTTAAATAATGTTGCTGAAAACATTCATTTTGCAATAGTGTAAGAAGGAATCATGTTTGGTCTTTTTCCTACTTCTAGGATTTGCTGATTCCTGAATAAAGCTAAAACGACATTGTATGAAAACAATCCTTATCCACTGCTACAGTAGCAGATATTGCTTATAAATATTGAGCATTTGTAAATATAGACTCCTCCTACCCTTAATCCATGTTCCTTTGCTATCTCAGACTGGAAATACCAACCCACCTACAATGTCATATAAATCACACATATAAATCCACAAATGGCACTGGTCAAACTGGATAGCTGCATGTGGAACAAAAATAGATCTACATCTAGCACCCTGCGCAAAACTCAACTCCAAATAAATCAAGGACCTAACATATGACCAAATGTCCTGAATACGATATAAGATAAAGTAGGGAGTACACTTGGACTCGCTGGCACAATCATGTTCTAACAGGACATTGATAGCACAAGCATTAAGACCAACAATTGATAAATGGTGCTTCATGAAGATAAAAGGTTTCTAAAAGGACAAATAGAAACAAAGGTTTCTAAAAGGACAAAATGATTGTGTCAGAGCAGTAGCCTACAGTATGAGATACAAACTTCTACACATCTGACAAAGGGTGAGTATCTAGAATATAGAAAGACAAGAGAAAGAAAGAAACAAAAACCCTAAACATCAAAGAAACATATAAGCCAATAGAAATAAACAGAGTCTCAAAAGATGAAACACAAATGGCTGAGAAACACTTCAAAAATATCCAATACTCTTACCTACCAGGGAAACGCTAATTAAAACTACTTTGAAATTTCATCTTACCAGAGTCAGAGTGGTCAAGATCCATAAGACAAATGACAACACCTGCTAGCAAGGGTGCAGAGAAAGGGGAACCCTTATTATTGNCGATAGGAACGTAAACTGGTATCCAGCATGGAATCAGTGTGGAGGTTCCTTAAAAAGCTGAAAATAGACATACTGCAATATCCAGCTATATCATCTTGGGTATATAATCAAAGGACTCTACATCTTACTATAGAAATACTTGCTGATCCATANTCATTGCTTCTTTATTTGTAATATCTAGAAATGGTAAACATCCTAGGTGTACATCAGCTGGTGTATGCATAATGAAAATGTGCTACATTGACACAATGGAACATTATTCAGCTGTTAAGAAAAGTGAATTATGAAATTTTCAAGAAAATGGAAGGAGCTAGAAACAACCATCCTGAGTGAGGTAACCCAGATCCACAAAGACAAATGTTTGTTTTTTCTTATTTGTGGATGTTGCTTTTAAAACTTTAGATATGTATATTTCAATCAAAGGATCCATAGAGGTTAGGTAGCTAGTAAGGGACCAGTAAGAAGGATGAGATCTTTCAAGGAAGAAGAAATAGAATATAGTGTTATACGGAGATAAAGAAAAAATTGGGATAAAGGATTGAATGTGGAAAGGAATGGGAGGGCAGAGTAAATGAGGGAATATGGGGAAGGGCAACTAATACTAAAGACCTTTTGAAAAACTATTTGGAAGCTTACTATTGTAGAAGCTCCCTAAAATATATGCACATAGAAAAGGAATTTAAATGGAATAACCATATAATGGGGGAAACAATGTCCCAACTAGACATCTTTTGCCATAAAGTAAAACCCTCAGTGTGAAGAACAGGTTGCATATAATTGAGTTGTTGGCAAAGGCATCCCATAGACACCTCTCTACACATTATAAGTTATTGCCAATTATATTAATTACCATTCACTATCTGACAGTAAGTCCCCTTGCTTAAGACACCACTTAACTATGCCATTGAATATGAAGAAATTGAGCTGTTACCCAACTAGAAACATCACCTCTACAGATAGCATTCATAGCGCTGAAAGGTACTTTGCAATGTACTATCAGAGAAAAACAATCATAAATATCACATAGTTACAATGCCTGACACCTATAACAGTGATTTGCCTGTAAGATCTATTGTTAAAATAGTAGCATAAATGTTATGGATGTAACCAACCATTTTCTAATTCAATTTAAGGCCCACTCCATAAGATGGATCCTATACCTGATACTGTTAATAAGTCCAAGAACCTGAGACTAGATGGGTTGTAACTCCCAGGAGAAAACCTACTACTATTATTCTGCTAAAGAAACACAACAATAAAACAATTCTTAATGACATATTGCTATACTCATAGTTCATTGCATCACTCAACTCTCAAAAGAGAAGCTTCTTCTTGTAGTATATGGTAAGCAACATGAAGAATCTGACCTGGACAATGTACAGAGAATGAGAGACTTTGGAGAACTCATCCCTAAGTGGGATGTCAATATCAATATCCTCAAGGTTCAGGAATCTATGCAGACGAGGACATAGAAAGACTGCAAGAGCCAGAGGTGGTGGATGACTCCAAGAGACAGAATTTTCCAGACATAACACAGCTGATGCACTTATGAACTCAGAGACCNTGACATGCATTGGACCTATACACATTCAAATCAGAAATATTCCAGCACAGAGAAGGACAAGTAGGCACGAAGATCCATCACTAACCTAGAAGCTATTTACTAATTACTAATATCTGCTGGAGAGGGGAATCTGTTTGTTCCAATGGAATGACACTGGACATATCAAGCAAATTCCAGGACAGGCCATATGCTCAGGATTAGTTAACCAAGACAAAACAAAGCCCCTGACTTTTGTGTGCTATTTTTTGTTTTGTTTTGGTGGTTTTGGGCTCCTTGTGCTTTTTGTTTCTTTGCTTTGTTCGAATTGGATTTATTTATTTATTTATTTATTTATTTATTTATTTATTTAGGGTCTGGGAAGACTTGGAGGATGGGGAAGAATATGCTCAAAACACACTATGAAAAAAATTTTTAAATAATTTTAAAATGTATTAAAATCCACATCAGGGGCCTGCAGAGACAACTTCATGACTAAGCATACTTACTGCTCTTGCAGAGGACCTGAGATGGGTCTGGCAGCTGACAATCACTCATAACAATAGTTGTTAGAGACCTGACATCCTCTTCTGGCCTTTGCCAGCACAGCACTCATATCCGAGCCCACAACACACTATAGACAGAAAGAGACATAAGTAAGTAATGAAATCTTTAAACAAAATCTTCATGGGTAAGATTTAAAATTCTTAGAGTATCCAGGAAAATTCTTTAAGAAAAAGAATATTCACTAAGCTAGCCATGGTTTTCTTTTGTATCTTTCTCTTAAAATTAATAAATATAAAGGAACACCAATCAAAACTGTTCATCTGCTCACCTGCATTTTTACTCAGGAAACTGTCGCCAAAGGGGCGCCAAAGAGCAAATAAAGTAGATTAAATCTTCTCTTGGGCCCTTTATCATCAATTGTGATATCTCTTT
This sequence comes from Neotoma lepida, assembly GCA_001675575.1. Taxonomy (NCBI): domain Eukaryota; kingdom Metazoa; phylum Chordata; class Mammalia; order Rodentia; family Cricetidae; genus Neotoma; species Neotoma lepida. Next base: position 4,408 of record LZPO01056023.1, read on the forward strand.
CTTTCAAAAACACACAGTAAACTTCTTCCCAGAGCAACACTGAGGATGTCTTGATAATAAATTTTCCAAAGTTGTTCAAAGTTAAACTGGTTCAGAGATGTATGCTGAATTAAGTGTTTCAACATAGATAGACTAAGCCAACTTCAGATTCTCATAGGGCTTTCTCTATGGAATCTACCAGGGCTGAGTTAACTATACCACACAGTATGGATATGTCAAATGTAGGGCTGCCATTTGGTTACTGTATATTCTCAGCTTAAGCTTTCTGGAACTGTTATATTCAAGTTTATTGACCTGATGAGACTGGATTTTGTTGGTGATGCTACTTGGAAGCAAACTGGCATACAAGGGCTGCTGAGCAGAGATGTTTCTCTCTGCTGAGTTCCACAGCAGCTTCCATTCCTTCCCCAGGTCTCCTTGCAGATTGCACTTTGATGATGGCAAACACTGTTGTCACCTAAGTTAGGATGTCCTCTCCTTTAAGGAGTGGAATATGTTTATTCATCTGAGCAGTCCAAAGTATCTAAATTTCTGGTGTACATAAGCAATTAATAATTATTTATAAAGATGAATGCAAGATATATAATTTTCTATATAGATTCACAAAATGTAACCACAGAAGTTTGATAATGCCCAAGAAAAACAATACATCTTGAAAAGAGGTTCACAACAAAGTAAAGACTGCTCTGACCTTTTATTTGCATTTTCCACTCGTGTGTTTTGTCTTTAGTAGAAATTAATTGCTTAAATCAGCAAGGAAATATGGGAATGATACTGAAAGGTTATGGGAGATGTTAAGAAAAGATACTGAGGCAATAATGTCTGGTCTCATTCCCTGACAATGTTCATTAACCCACTTCTCAATCCCAAGAGGGCAAATTAGAGCATATAAGGCAGGAAGAATTAAAGACACGTTGCCTGTAGGTGACCTACAACTGCCACTAAATGTGCATCTACTCAAAATGCATGCTTTTGTTTTTTTCATTCCTTAAAGGCCAAAGCCCATGAAAATTCTGCTGCTTCACAGACAAATGTNTATGCCAAAGGCTCTCTTTGCTGTTCTGTGTAGATAAGAAAACTCTTTATTTTAAATAAAACATGCTGCTGGCAAATTCTGCACTTGGGTTATTTGCCNCAGTTAACTGAAATATAAGGAAAGGTAATATTTCCAGGCCTCTTTATTTTCTACCTACGCAGTCAGGCTGTTTAGGAAACTAAACATGGTTCTAATATGTTGGAGGTAGTGATTTACATACAATGTTCCATTAGTATCACTCTGCTATCATATTTCAGTACTCATTCAGATAAATATCAGAGACATGAAAACAGAAGACAAGCATTGAGGCCAAGGACCTTGGAATCATCACCAACATGTAGGGTGAATGAGACCAAGGAAGGACCTGAAATATTCAATTTCACAATTTTCACAGTGGGTTGAAGAAATGGCTAATTTTGAACTGTTTCTTTGTGTAAAGTATTTTCTGTTCTGTCACAAAAGAATTTGCTTCAGAATTCTTTTTTTACAGGACATGTTTCTAGTTAATGATTCTTTAAGTCTAGCAAAGTCCTGCACAATGCCACAAGTAACCTGTGAAGCTAACTTCTATAAGCGTGGTAGGGAGACTGTCTTGTAGTTAGCTTCTGTAGAAGGTCTATGCTCTGCCACAATCTCTGTGGATCACACTGCACAGCATGCCACTGTGCAGAGTAGGAAAAGGACAGCCTACCCCCCAAAATACTCTCCAGTACCTCAGTCTTCAGCCCCTCATCCTTCAGCTCACCACCATTCAGCTCCTCTCTGTGATCTCTAATTTTAGTTTAGTTTTAAGATTTTCCCTGGAATCTTTAATGCAGCTGCTCCATGAACTTCTCTCAGTTGTCGATACTCACAGAAAAGGACTTCCTGACCCTCAGTCTGTCACTTTTCCTGACTCGAGTCAGCTCACTAACCTTTATTGGTTGATTATATAAAGTAGGTCTTTTTTTCGCTAAATATAGACCTTTTAGTGAGAAATAAATATACCTCATGCTTATGACCAGAATAGATGAATAAGAAGTGGATGTAAGTGAGTGAATATGTGTGTGTGTGTGTGTGTGTGTTTAAGCATATGCACACATTTGTGCCTGCAAGTGCACTCATTTCTCTATGCACCCCTTTAGAACAGAGATTGACATCATATGTCTGTCTTCCTTTGTTGCTAGTCATTTTATTTTTTGATTATTCTTTTTTTTTAATTTAAGGTATCTTACTGAACCTGGAAATGCTGTTTCAGCTAAGCTGGCTGGCCAGGCAAGCCCCAAGGGTCAGCTTGCCTCTGCTTCCCAAGCACTGGGGTTATAGCTCCAGTTCCACATCGGATATCTCTGTGGACACCAGAGATCCAAATTCAACTCCTCATGCTTGCACAGTAAGCACTTATTCTGCTGAGCTATCTCGCCAGCACTAGGAAAGAAATTACCACAGATATCTGTTGTATTCCTCCAGCCTCTTCATTAATCTTCAAAAGGCTTCTCTACATGTCAGTGTACAAACGTTCTTTTTTTTAATCAGGGTATCATCCATGGTAGGTTAAGGCTGCCTTACTCCAATACAGTCTCAGGTAATTGCAACCATACTATCCTACACAGAAGTAAAATCACTTGAGAAATATGGAAAGTTAAAAGTCCCTGTAGGCACTTCAGGAGAATACATAATCTAACAATAATACACCTGAAAAAAAAAACCAAACAAGGAAAGATAAAAATAGTCAATAATGAGTAACATCACAACAACACTATGTCAATAACTTAACAACTTAGGAGAGACAGCTGAAGGTTTTAAAAAACACAACTTGTCAAAGCTTGCTTATAATAAAATAGACAGCTTGACTAGCTGCCAATTATAAAAAAAAGAATTTATAGAAAAAAGATTCCCCCAAAAAGAAGCTCAGACTTTTAGCAGATGGTTTCACTGCTAAATTCTAAAATATCTAAATAATTAATATTCTACACAAACTTTGGTGGAATTTTATTATTTCGTATGATATTTTATTGAAATTTTCATAACAGAAATGCATTCTTTCTCCTCTTCAAAAGCAATAGGACGGAAACCAGCATGTCACCGGGAGTTCAATTCTCTGAGGCCTGCAAGGGAAGATCTTTCATTGCTCCTTCCAGGCTCTGGTGTCTCCAGGCGTCTTTGGCTTCTGGGCACACTGCTTCCCTCTCTTTCTTTGTGGTCAGGTTGCTCTCTCTTCCCTTTTGTCTGCTTCAAGTGGCAATTAGCTTTAATCTAACTAGAATACTTGTCACATCTTTCAAAGTTAACAGGATAAGCTATATCTCTTAGGATTTTAAGCTTCATCATATGTTTGCCTTATAAAATGATATTCTCTTATAGCATATACAGTGCTATTTACAGTGCCTGAGTATTAAGATGTAGACTAAACTTCCATATCAAAACTGAATAAAATCATAATTAAAAAAGCAAATTCTAAATCAATGGGAAAAGTCTGAACAGATTTTTAGAATTTGAATACAACACTAAGTACAACATGTATTTTGGTCAAAGGTAAGTAGATTGTTTCAGAAATGCATGGTTTCTTGAGCTTTTGTAAATTAAAAATAAAATTTACTACACTAATGGGTAAAGAAAGAAAGTTGATAATCACCTCAATGCCAGAAAAAAAGCTCTTAGCAAATTTGTAAATCTATTCCTGATATTGCTTCACAGTGAGCTTAAAACGGAATGGAGGCTCTCAACCTAATGAAGGTCATCTACACGGATATCTACACTCAATATTCTGCTTAAGATCAGGGATAAGATCAAAGCTGTCCTGGGTATGTGTGTGTGTGTGTGTATGTGTGTATATGTGTGTGTGTGTGAGTGTGTGTGTGTATGTGTGTATGTGTGTGTATGTATGTGTGTGTGTGTATGTGTGTGTATGTGTATGTATGTGTGTGTGTATGTGTGTGTGTGTGTGAGTGTGTCTGAGTGTGTGTCCCCAGGTTGCACAAGTAACATTTCTTTGGTGCCATACACCTTATTGTTAGAAATGATGTCTCTTACTTACTGGCCTGAATCTCTCCAAGTAGGCTAGGCTGGTTGGCCAGAGAGTTCTGGGATCCACCTGTCTTTACCCCCCCAGTGCTGAAATCACAAATTCATATCAATTTAACTGGTTTTTCCATGAGATTTTATTCTTATAATATTTATTTAGTATTAGAGATTTTAGTCAATATAATGAGGCAATAAAGAATACGAATAGAGATAACCAGAATAAAACAAAAATTCTATTAACTTGCTGTGTCTGTTATTAGAAATACAACAGAAAGTGGAGAATAAACATAGCTATCACAAGGTGAATTTGGAAAATATATATGGTATAACTATGCCCCAAATTAATGCCTTTCTTTACATCAGCAACACACACTAAGGTCTTGAAATATAAAAGTAATACAACTTACAAAATATAACCACAGTGACATTTTTGCAAAAGGATGGCAAGAGATGTAAGAACTGTGCATACTGAGGATTAAAACCAACCAGGATAAATTAGCCAAACCTAAAAGACATGATATGTTCATTCATCAGTGTACTCAATATTGTTAAGAAATCATATTTTTTCATCTTGATGTATACACGCATCATATTTCCTTTCAAATTTCTTTCATGCTTTTTTGGGGTGAAAATTGAAAGAATTTGGTTCTGAAATCCATACAAAAATGCCAGGGTCTAGAAAAATCCAGATTTACTTTGGAGTTATGATATGCATGATGACAAGTCACTTAACATGGTGCATGGTATTAAGACAGGGAAATACATTCATGGAATAGAATAGAATAACCCAGAAATTGGACATATATATGTACAATTGATTTTTAACATGCAAATAAATGTAATGGATATGGATAAAACAGCCTTTTCAACAAATGATACTGGAATCATGAAATGCACATATACAAAAACAATTAACAAAGTCCATACTTTGCAACATACAATAAATAACCTAATATTGAGGACATGACATACCTATCTCTACACTAGTCCTGTGCTCTTGCTTTCGCAGGTTTACTTTCTTTTGCTTAATAAGCTCCAACCTTGTTTTACATAGTAAAAACTTCTTAGGCATAAATACAAAATTAAAGCCATAAATTTTAAGAAAATGCAAGGCAATAAAAGATAACCCCTGATGGGTCCTAGGAATATCCAAATCACTATCCATAAGCAATGGAGTAAATTTGTTAGTATTTATTGTATACTATGTGGGCATCTATGTTATGTCTCTGCTGTCAGAGAGAGAGAGAGAGAGAATATTTGGCATTCCCTCCCTGGAGCCCTTAGGTAACAGAGAAAGGAAATGAGAGTATTTTCACACATACAGTATGATTCCTTTATGTTCTAGAATCTTCTGACACACAAAATTAATAACAGTTGGGCTGAGGACATGGCTTGCTCAGTGAACAAAGTACTAGCTGTGCAAGTATGAGGACTGGGGTTTGCATCCCTAGATCATACATTAAAGGCAGGTGATGCTAGTGACCTCTGCCTACATCCCAGTGCTCAGCAGGTGTTTTAGTCGATGTTCTACTGCTGTGAATGGACATCACAACCACATGGTGACTCTTTTTTCTTTTTTTATTTAAATTTTTTTATATTCATTTTACATACCAACCACATATCCCCTTCATTGTTCCTCTCACTACCCCACCAACCCACCCCTCATCCCCTTCTTCCATGAGGGAAAAGCAAAGCCTGGTACATTCATTTGAGGCAGAACCAAGTCCCTTCCCCCTGCCTCAAGAGTGAGCAAGGTGTCCAACCATAGGTAATGGGATCCAGAAAGCCAGTTCATGCACCAAGGATAGATCTTGATCACACTGCCAGGGACCCCTCAAACAGATCCAACTATACAACTGTCTCCCGTATACAGAGGGCCTAGTCCAGTCCCATGCAGGTTCCACAGCTGTTGATCTAAAGTTCATGAGTTCCTATGAGCTTAGTTCAGTTGTCTCTGTAGATATCCCCATCATGATCTTGACCCCCTTTGCTCATAAAATCCATCTTCCCTCTCTTTGAGTGGATTCCCAGAGCTCACCTTGGTGCTTGATTGTGGATCTCTTTATCTGCTTCTATAAGTTACTGGATGAAGGCTCTATGATGACAGTTAGGTTATTCACCAATCTGATTGCCAAAGTAGGCCAGACAAGGCACTCTCACCACTATTGCTAGTAGTCTAATCTGGGATCATCCTGTGGATTCCTGGGAATTTCCCTAGCACCAGGTTTCTCCCTTACCCCATAAGGTCTCCTTCTATCAAGATGTCTCTTTCATTGCTCTCCCACTCCATCCATCCCTCAGTTAGACCATCCCATTTCCTCATGTTCTCATCTCTCATCCCCTCACCTCTATGGCACCCCCTCATCCCTAATATACTCACGGAGATCTCCTCTGTTTCCCCTTCCCAAGGTGATCTGTATGTCCCTCTTAGGGTTCTCCTTGTTACCTAGCTTGTCTCGAGCTGTGGTTTGTAGTCTGATTATTTTTTGCTTTACATCTAGTATCCACTTATGAGTGAGTACATAGCATGTTTGTCTTTCTGAGTCTGGGTTACCTCACTCAGGATGATATTTTCTAGTTTCATCCATTTGCCTGCAAATTTCATGTCATTGTTTTTTACAGCTGAATAATACACTGTTGTATATATGTACCACATTTTCTTTATCCATTCTTCAGTTGAGGGGCATCTAGGTTGATTCCAGGTTCTGGCTATTACAAATAATGCTGCTATGAACACAGTTGAGCAAGTATCCTCATGGTATGATTGGGTGTTCCTTGGGTATATGCCCAAGAGTGGTATCATTGGGTCTTGAGATAGATTGATTGCCAATTTTCTGAGAAATTGCCATATTGATTTCCAGAGTGGCTGTACAAGTTTGCACTCCCACCAACAGTGGAGGAGTGTTCCCTTTGTTCCACATCCTCTCCAACATGAGCAGTCATGGTGTTTTTTGATCTTAGCCATTCTGACATGTGTAAGATGGTATCTCAGAGTCATTTTGATTTACATTTCACTGATGACTAAGGATGTTGAGTAATTCCTTAAATGTCTTTTGGCCATTTGGGATTGTTCTGTTGAGAATTCTCTGTTTAGATCTCTGGCCCATTTTTTAATTGGATTGTTTGGTATTTTGCTGTCTAGTTTCTTAAGTTCTTTATTTATTTTGGAGATCAGCCCTCTGTCAGATGTGGGCTTGGTGAATATTTTTTCTTATTCTGTAGGCTGTAATTTTGTCTGCTTTCTAGGCTACTTCCTACTTTTTTCTCTACCAGGTTCAGTGTAGCTGGATTTATGTTGATGCCTTTGATCCACTTGGACTTGAGTTTCGTGCATGGTGATAGATATGGATCTATTTGCAATCTTCTATATGTTGACATCCAGTTATGCCAGCACCATTTGTTGAACATGCTTTATTTTTCTCATTGTACAGTTTTGTTTCTTTGTCAAAAGTCAGGTGTTCATAGGTGTGTGGATTAATGTCAGGATCTTCAACTCGATTCCATTGGTCCACATGTCGGTTTTTATGTCAATACCAAGCTGTTATTATTACTATAGCTCTATAGTAGAACTTGAAATCAGGGATGGTGATGCCTCTAGAAGTTGCTTTATTGTAAAGGATCATTTTAGGTATCCTATGTTTTCTGTTTTTACATATGAAGTTGAGTATTATTCTTTCAAGGTCTGTGAGGAATTGTGTTGGGATTTTGATAGAGATTGCATTGAATTTGTAGATTGCTGTTGATAAGATTGCCATTTTTATTATGTTGGTTCTACCTATCCATGAGCATGGGAGATCTTTCCATTTTCTGATATCTTCTTCAATTTCTTTCTTCAAGGACTTAAAGTTCTTGTCATACAGGTCTTTCACTTGTTTGGTTAGAGTTACCCCAAGGTATTTTATATTATTTGTGGAAATTGTAAAGTGTGATGTTTCTCTGATTTCTTTCTCTGCTCATTTATCATTTGTATATTTGAGGGCTACTGATTTTTTTGAGTTAATCTTATATCCTGCTACATTACTGAAGGTGTTTATCAGCTATAGGAGTTCCCTGGTAGAATTTTTTGGGGTCACTTATGTAAACTATCATATCATCTGCAAATAGCAAAAGTTTGACTTCTTCCTTTCCAATTTGTACCCCCTTGATCTTCTTTTGTTGTCTTATTGCTCTAGCTAGAACTCCGAGTTCTATATTGAATAGATATAGGGAGAGTGGACAGCCTTGTCTTGTTCCTGATTTTAGAGGAATCACTTTGAGTTTCTTTCCATTTAATTTGATGTTGGCTGTTGGCTTGCTGTAAATTGCCTTTATTATGTTTAGGTATGTTCCTTGTATTACTGATGTCTCTAAGAACTTTATCACGAAGAGGTGTTGGATTTTGTCAAAGACCTTTTCAGCATCTAATGAGATGATCATGTGGTCTTTTTCTTTCAGTTTGTTTATATGATTGATTACATTGACAGATTTTCATATGTTGAACCATCCCTGCATCTCTCGATGAAACCTACTTGATGATGGTGGATAGTTTTTTTTGATGTGTTCTTGGATTCGGTTTGCCAGTATTTTATTGAGTATTTTTGCATCATTGTTTATGAGGGAGATTGGTCTACATTTCTCTTTCTTTGTTGCATCTTTGTGTGATTTGGGTATCAGGGTAACTGTAGCCTCATAGAGTTTGGCAATGTTCCTTCTGTTTTTATTGTGTGGAACAATTTGAGGAGTATTGGTATTAGTTCTTTGAAATTCTGGTAGAATTCTGCACTAAAACTATCTGGCCCTGGGCTTTTTTTGATTTGGAGACTTTTTGTGACTGCTTCTATTTCCATAGGAAATATTTAAATATTAAATATTAAAATAAGTCTATTTAAATTTTTTATCTGCTCTTGATTTAATTTGGGTATATGATACCTATCAATTGTCCATTTCTTTTAGATTTTCCAATTTTGTGGAGTACAGGTTTTTGAAGTATGACCTGATGATTCTTTGGATTTCCTCATTGTCAGTTGTTACATCTCCCTTTTCATCTTCGATTTTGTTAACTTGGATATTCTCTCTCTGCTTTTTAGTTAGTTTGGATAAGGTTTGTCTATCCTGTTGATTTTCTTAAAAAACTAACTCTTTGTTTCATTGATTCTTTGTACTGTTCTCTTTGTTTCTATTTTATTTATTTCAACCCTCAGTTTGATTATTTCCTGGCATCTATTCCTCCTGGGTGAGTTTGCTTCTTTTTCTTCTAGAGATTTCTGATGTGCTGTTAAGTCACTAGTGCGAGATTTCTCCAACTTCTTTTTGCAGACATTTAGAGCTATGAACTTTCCTCTTAGGATACTGCTTTCATAGTGTCCCATAAGTTTAGGTATGTTGTACGTTCATTTTCATTGAATTCTAGGAAGTCTTTAATTTCTTTCTTTATTTCTTCCTTGACCCAGTGGTGATTCAGTTGAGCATTATTCAGTTTCCATGAGTTTGTAGGCTTTCTATAATTTGTGTTGTTGTTGAATTCTAACTTTAAGCCATGGTGGTCCAATAAAATACAGGAGGTTATTCTAATTTTTTGTATTCGTTGAGATTTGCTTTGTGACTGAGTATGTGGTCAATTTTAGAGAAGGTCCCATGGGGTGCTGAGAAGAAAGTATTTCTCTTGTGTTTGGGGACAATGTTCTGTAGATATCTATTAAGTCCATTTGAGTCATAGTGTCTGTTAGTTCCTTATTTCTCTGTTAAGTTTCTGTCTGGCAGACCCATCCATTGGTGAGAGTGGAGAGATGAAATCTCCCACCATTAGTGTATGGGGTTTGGTGTGTGATTTAAGCTTTAGTAATGTTTCTTTTACATATGTGGGTGTCCCTGTGTTTAGGGCATAAATGTTTAGATTTGAGACTTCATCTTGATGGATTTTTCCTGTGATGAATATGTAATGTCNTTCTCNATCTCTTTTGATTAATTTTAGTTTGAAGTCTATTTTGTTAGATATTAGGATAGCTATACTAGCTTGCTTCTTAGGTCCATTTGACTGGAAAGACTTTTCCCAGCCTTTTACTCTGAGATAATGTCTGTCTTTGAGGTTGAGGTGTGTTTCTTGCATGCANCAGAAGGATGGATCTTGTTGTAATATCCATTCTGTTATNCTATGTCTTTTTATAGGTGAATTGAGTCCATTGATATTAAGGGATATTAATGACTAGTGATTGTTAATTCCTGTGTTGTGTGTTTTCCTTCTTTGGGACTTGTTGGTATTGGATTATCTATTGCCTGTGTTTTCATGGGTGCATCTAACTTCCTTAGGTTGAATTCTTCCTTCTAGTGTTTTCTGTAGGGCTGGATTTGTGTATAGGTATTGTTTAAATCTTATTTTATCATGGAATATCTTGTTTACTCCGTCCATGGCGATTAAGAGTTTTGGTGGGTATAATAGTCTGGGTTGGCATCCGTGGTTTCTCAGTGTCTGCGTAATGTCTGTCCAGTCCTTCTGGCTTTCAGAGTCTCTATTGAGAAGTCAAGTGTTATCCTGATGGGTCTGTCTTCATATGTTACTTGGTCTTTTTCCTTTGCAGCTCTTAATATATTTTCTTTATTCTGTATGTTTAGTGGTTTGATTATTTTGTGGGGACAATTTTTGGGGGTCTAGTCTATTTGGTGTTCTGTAAGCTTCTTGTATCTTCATAGGCATTTCCTTCTTTAGATTGGGAAAGTTTTCTTCTATGATTTTGTTGAATATATTCTCTGTGCCTTTGAGCTAATATTCTTCTCCTTCTTCTATTCCTATTATTCTCAGGTTTGGTCTTTTCATGGTGTCCCAGATTTCCTGGATGTTTTGTGTGATGGCTTTGTTGGCTTTAATGTTTTCTTTGACTGATGAATCTATTTACTCTATCGTATCTTCAACACCAGAGATTCTCTTTTCCATCTCTTGCACTCTGTTGGTTATGCTTGTGTCTGTAATTCCTGTTTGTTTACTCAGATTTTTCATTTCCAGCATTTTCTTGGTTTGTGTCTTCTTTATTGCCTCTATTTCAGTTTTCAAGTCTTGAATTGTTTCCTTCACCTGTTTGATTGGTTTTTCTTGG
>LZPO01056023.1:15539-28870 GCA_001675575.1 Neotoma lepida
TTTCAAGACAGTGTTTCTCTGTGTAGCTTTGCGCCTTTCCTGGAACTCACTTGGTAGTTTCTTGGCTTTCTTTAAGGGATTTATTGATTTCTTCCAATTTTTTGTTTGTCTTTTCCTCGGTTTCTTCTAGGGAATGTTTCATTTCCCCTCTAAAGAACTCTATCATCTTCTTAAAATCATTTTTAGGTTTATTTTCTTCTGTTTCTTTTATGTGACCACACATTTAAACATGTCAATTTGTGGGAGTCATTCCTATTCAAACCACAACAGTAGGCAAAGACAGGATTTAGGGAAAGCAAAGGCTGCACTGGCAACAAGAAAACAATTCAAGTGTTCTAGAGCAACTATTCACAATTCCAAAGTTGAACATGAGATGGCCTTTTCTCCTCACCTCTCTCTTCCTTGGCCTTGGTCCTTTGGTATCATTTTGGAAATGTAATTCCATGTTGCTACTAGACCAGTCTAGCTTCCTAAATGAACACTTTCCCAATTCAACAACACATCTCAGATACAGGGAAACACTGCTGTCTTAGTGTGAGGTTGCAATTAATCTTTAACTAGAAAAATAAGGAGAGGAAAAAAAGCCTCAGCAGGCAACATTCAGAGTTCAGATCATCAGCACATCTCTTCAACTTGCTCCAGATGGGAAGTCTGGCACAGCCTCAGGGCTTACCACAGCCTCAATTTCATTGCTTCTGCACCAATCTCCTTTCTATTGCTCGAGCATTTTTTTTCTCTTAATTTTTGCTTTAGGCATTTTTCATTCCAGTGATAAAATTCAGGCTTACATAGCAGACAACTTCAAAAGGAGCAAGTCACTGTCATTTCCTTGGCAACTTTGATACAAGTTTCTAATCTGACAATATCTTCTCTCTAATTAAGGAAAAGAGCTTTTCCATGACTCTTCATAGGAAAGTGGGAGAGCCAAGTGAATGCATAGTGTATAAACTGTCTTCATCTGGTAATCAAGCACAAAGATGTGAATTGCATATGGATGCCCGTGCAAAGCCTATGGCAAACTCTCTTTTCTGATGAAAAGGATAGCTTCTTACACTGTGCTTTCCTTTCCCCTAGGAATATTTACAGAAACCAGCAGCAGAGCACCGTGGCCATTTTTGTTTGCTTTTGCATATATAAAACATTGAGTTTTTTTGTCATAATGGTATTTTGCAAAGCAAAGAGGTAGAAAGACTAGAGAAAAGAAAAATGTAGCAAACATTAAAATTCATATTTCTTTTTCAGAGANGAGGTTCTCAGAGGTTATGTCTTGCATTGCTTGAGTTACCAAGTGGGGTGTTTAGATTTCATTTGTGAGAGGCAAGTAGCCACACAAAGGTTCTACATCAGAGAAGGAAATGACACATTTGGAGATTGAAGAAGATGACTGTGCTGACAGTGTACCCTTGGAGGAGAAAGGGCAGGTTAAAGTGTTTCCATGTTGAAACAGAAACCTTCTAAATTAGCAGAATTTTTTTTTTTTTGAGACAGGTTGACATGTATCCCAGGCTGGCCTAGAATTCTCTATGTACCTAGGGTATCTCAAAATCCTGGGCTTCCTGTGTTCACTCCCTGAGGGCAATGAGTATAGGCAGATGCCACCATGCTGAGCAGTGGAATTCTTTTAGTGGCTTGCCAGATGCCACTTGTAAGAAACCTGTAATTGTGTTACTCTCCATGCACATCTAGGAGGGCACTGACAGTGTGCACCCCAGAGAGAATTAGAGTGAAGTATACATTCAAATACAACACACACACACACACACACACACACACACACACACACTGCATTACACTTGATCTGAAGGTGAGCATTTTATAGCTATAACATGTATATATAAATATATATTAGGTTACATTTCAATGACAAATAGCATCCAGATTTTCAAATGATTTAAAGCAAGATGTCCTCATTAATTCAGCTCTGTGGATCTGGGCTCTGTGCATCTGGGCTCCTGATGGGTTTAGGTGATGTTATTTATTTAACACCACTTTCCCAGGTGTCACTATTCCTTCTCCAAAGAGGAGCTCAAAAGTGCTTTAAAAATGCTTTTCTGCATCTATTATCCACATTTGCACTTTACAACACCTCTTTTTTCTTAGTCACTTCCCTTAGATTTCCTGTCTCCAATAGTGCATTTGCTAAAGAATGAAAAATTTTCAGTGTGCACTCTGCATCCACAATAGAGTTCTGTGTCTAAGAAGACTGCCTGATACCCTGAATTCAGTAGCAGGGAGATCCAGTTCCTTCCCCAAAATTCCTTTCTCATTAAGAGTCCTTTCTAAGTGTCGGAAACTGACCCTAGTCAACATGTTTGTAAGTCATGAATTCTTTTTGGAGAATACAGGAGCTACTAATATTTGTATGAGTTCATATTATTGCCTTCTGTACATTACAATCAATATTGTGTTGAGATTCAGTTATTGGCCAAATTCTGTGTTGTTGAGGTTTATTAAAAAGAAAATAAATGCATACTTTGTTTATAAGTAAGTACACTCCATTCACTCCACTCTGTTCTGGAAGATTTTAGTCACTCCATTGTTTTCCACCTAAAAGGTCCACTTGACATCACATGTGACCTCCTTCCAATCATGGGATCCTGTTGTAGCCTCATAAGGAAACTGAACTCAAGGGACAACATAGGATTTTCACCACAATTCTCTACAAGGTCAAGAATATCCTGGGTTTGCATGTTCTGCTCTTCTAGAGTTTGGGGCCAACCCATATATGGTGAACAGCTTTCATTTTCACCATTGAACATGTGTTCTTCATTAACCAATCTAATTCCCAAATGAGTAGTCTCACTGATAGAACTGTCACTATGTTTTTCCATCTGGGATGTATATGGTGTGATGAAGACACACTTTAAAGCAGGCTCATTGCTTCTGGGATTCTGCAGAACGTTGGCACTACCTCTACAGTATAGATCTCAGTGAAGAGCACTGACCTGGAGCTGGAGCTGACCTGTAAGCACATGCAGGANCTCACACACTGCACTTAGATGTTTGATGTAAGTTGTAGGTAGTGTAAGTAAGTGGCCAGCTTGGAAAACGCTGTATTGGGAGTAAATAGAGTTGGTCTACTCATAAGTGTGCTGTACATAGCACAATTCTATCACAGTTTTTATTCTCCTCATTCATTGAATCCTCCCCTTTTCCTTCTTTCTTTCCCTTTCCTCCCTTTTCTTTGCTATTGACTAGGTAACCTCAAATACACTTTCTAGTCTTTCTATAATATGGTAAATAACATTGTTTAAAACACTGCTATAGAAAGCTATAATGGTCTCATTGTTGCTAGTTTATTGCCACAAATGGAAGACATTCAGGATATGTTTCAGAGATTCTCCTCAGCAAGAACTGGTGTATCAACTGAGATCAAGAACAAGAAATTCCTAGTCCTGTTTTCTGTGGTTCACAGTTGGAGGCCAGTGGAAGGGTATATCCTTACTCTCTCATGCATGACTTAAGGTCTACTAGTGACAGATTTTCAGAGACTTTTTTGTTCATAGTCCTCTCTCCACACTTTTTGGCCATGAGCCTCAGTTCAAATCTGTTCAAAAAGCATGAGTTCCTGTACTAATACTGTGTTTCAGGGTCAAGTTTTCCTGCTTGATTCTCAACTATGAGGAATCTTCTACAATGCTTCTCTTTCTCTCAATGAGTAGGCACTATTAACTGCACTTACAAACTGGCTAGGCAGCCAGCTTCCATGAGTCCCGCTTCATTCATTCCTAGCAATAAACAACTTCCATAAATCACATCAAAAAACCCTTGATGGAAAATGGGAGTATTGTCAATCATGTAAGCTGAACTGTCTTTTAAATCCCTGCCAGAATGTTACCTGTAAGAATGGTTTGGGGTGAAGGATAGATGCCCCTGCTCTTTGGAAGGTTTCCATCACACATCTTGAAATAGTAGTTGTTTGCTTCCCTAAATCTCATCATCCTTGATGAATATATCACTCGTTCCTTTAGTCTTTCATGCTTTGGGAGAAAAGCACCAGAGTCCTAGAGTGTGATTACAGCTTTTTTCTCCTTTCTTATCATCTATAGAGAGGAGGGAGGCTTGATATCCCCACACAGTTTATTTTTTCCCTGATTTGCTCTCTGACCACTGTATTTAACTACTTCCTACCTCACACTTAATCATGATCAAAGGCCATTCACACCACTTCTCTAAATGTAACCGGTGTTTCTCTCTCTGTCTCTGTCTCTGTCTCTGTCTCTGTCTCTGTCTCTGTCTGTCTGTCTTCCCCTCCCTCCTTCCCTTAATGACAGAATTCTATCAAAGAGCTATGGTGCTCAGACCTGGATTGCACTTTCTTTAGGAAAACTTAGATGAGAAATTATGATTAAAAATGATCCTCAAGCTCCCCTCCTGCTGTGTTTCCACACTGTGGGGTACCCTATCAGGCCTTTCTTTTTCTTTCATTTGAACATCAAAGTGACTAATCTCCACTCAGATAGGAACTTACTGTTTCAAATGACAGAAAAGCTCACTTTCTCAAGGAAGGAGTTTCAATCAGGAGATAATATCTGTGTCATTCTTTCTCCTACAGAGCACTGCAGGTAATTTAGGGGAATAAACAGAAACTTGGTTCACAAAATTGCCATCATTGACTGATTCCTCTGTTGTGGTAAAAAAGAAAAGCACATTTATCACATTTGTATGACAGAATTTCTGACATCCTGGCTCAAGTGGAGCTTCCTTTACAGACTCCTCATGCTAGTAATGTCTCTGTCTGTCTTAAATGACATTGGAGTCACTTCCTACCAGCCCTTGGAGCTGCTTTCCCATCATCACATACACAGACTAGTTTCCTCAGATAGAAAGACTTTCCCCTTTTTAGGTATGTGCATGTTTTCAGAGTTAAACTTCCTTCCTTTGCTCTAGAGCTAATCTAGCTAGCGTTTTATGCTTTTTTTTTTCTGTTACCATTTAGTCCAGATGTTTGGAATTATCTTACTCAGCTCAAGTACAAAGTAAGCAGAAACAAATGGAAGCTTCTGAGATATTTCTGTAATCATTCACTCTATGTAGAGGTGTGAGCCATCATTTCTCATGGCAATTACTTGCAGTTACTTGAAAAATATTTCATACAAGAAACTCTCAGTGGTATACCTGAACTTTTGAAACAGATATATCAAGAAGAAGATGTGGTGGTACATGCTCACTGTCCACCTCTGAAGTGATTCCTTCTTGAAGGTTGCATAGTCAATTCACCTCTGCCTCCTATAGGGTAAGATCCTGTATAAGCAATGACATTTATGCACAGAAAATAAGATTTATTGGCCGTCAAACTGCCAAAGCCATCTTTTGGGGGTAGAGAGAAGAGTAAAATGGTGGGAAAGCAAGCAGATTTTATGTGACAGCAGGGAGGGGATCTGAGCTGATACAGGATATCTGGATTGATCTGGAACTAGGTACCCTTGCCAGCGGTGGTTGACCTTTGGGGGAAGGTTAAGGGAGGTTTGTGGTGGATGGAAACTGCCCTAAGAGCTCTGGAAGAGCAGCTGGTGCTCTTAACCTCTAAGCCATCTCTCCAGCTCCTTTCCAGCCTGCTTTCTCATAGGATGCAGGACACTCCCAGTGGGCTGGGTCCTACCTCATCAATTACTAACTAAGAAAATGCTCTACGAGCTTTCCTACAACCTGATCTAAAGGAGGCATTTTCTCAACTGAGGTTCCCTCCTCTCAGATGATTTTAGCTTTTGTCAAGTTGACATAGAGGTATCCAGCATACCTATATATTTCCAAAATATAACCCGCTCAGCTTGTATAATGTTATTTGTATGTATGTTTTCAAGGCTGATCATTTGGTACTGGACAGCCAATGGTATGCTCTTCCCTGGAGCAGAATGTTTCTCCCACTTTCAGCATCCTTAGTTGCCTGCAGTTTGTTGTGTAGAGTTGAGTCCACATTGTCTTTTCCTCATCCAGTTTGGTGTTGTTGTCCTTGCTCACCTTCTGTTTAAGCAGTCAAGTTACTGAGATTTTATGAATGTAGCTGCTGGCATTCCTAGGAGACACAATCTCACAGAAAACTCTAGAATCTTCTGACACTTAAAATCATTCCATCACCTCTTCTGAAATGTTCCCCGAGCCTTAGGTGTGCGAGTGTTTTATAGATGTGACTAGGATCCACTTTTGATTAGTTGTGNTTTTTTGTCTCCATCAGCTGCAAAGAGAAGTTTCCTCAATGAGGGTGAGGACCACATTTATCTGTGGTTATAAGGACAAATATTTAGAATGTAGTTGGGCAATATGATGGTTTAGTAAAGTGGTGACTGTAGATTCTCTTCCAAGATCCATGACTTCACTAGCCCTGCATAGTGGGCTAGATTTTCAGTACCTGGGATGGTTTCCCTCTTGTTGATCAGGTCTTATGTCCAGTTAAAGAGCTGTTGATTACTGCCAAGGTATTATTTCACTACTGCAACCTNAGGATTATCATGCAGTACTGGTCATTGTATGATTCACAGGTGTGGTAGGTGGGTAGGACTGTTGATTACTTTCCTGCTTTGGAAGGTTGCATGGCACCTTCCGGTACTGAAGAACCTGCCTGACTCCATTTTGAAGGCAGGAGCCATTATACTGTATNGTTAAAAGTAACTTTCTATTTATTATAAGAGTTGAGTTATTCTCTGTTTCTTAGAACTTGACCTTCNCCTACCCATGACCTTGTCTTGTTTTTGAGAATATCCTTCTCCTCCCTGACTCTCCCTGAACCCTTTCTAATCACCCTCCCTAATCACATGGTGACCACATGATGTTTTTTGAGATTTTTTTTTCTGTATTTCCTTATTGCTNCATTGTCTCTCTTCTGTAACCTGCTTTGCAACTACTTGTGATTTTACTCTTTAAAAATGGATTCAGGGTGTTAATCCCACTGACTGAGAATAAGACCACTACCACAGTTTGAAGTCAAATTTGAAGCAAGCTTCAATTAAATATTGTCCAGGTGGATATGCTCTGGNCAGGTCCATCTCCAGGTTTCTAGAAGATATCTCTGAATCAAGTTTTGCAAAGGCTTAACAAGGAAAACCCATAATTTACTGCATTTCCCATCAGGTCCACTCAGGGGCAAACATACATACTGATGTANTTCCTGCCTATGTATCTCCCACTCACATGTGATGAAGCACATCTGCTGCAGATGGGTCAAACAAACTTGTTTAGGGGAGTGAAAAACAAATGGCTTGTTATTTCCCATAAACAATAGCCTCCAGTATTTCAGAAACTATCTGTCCTTGGGCAAGGGGTTTATAGATCAGAGACTTTTTTTGTTTGTTTGTTTCATGGATCTCTAAGGCACAGTAATTAAACTTAAAATGTAACTTCGGCTCTCACAGGAGCTGTTCTCTTTAACCCAATTTAGGAGGCAGTCACTGACCAGATCTTGAGTGCATCCCAATAAAAATCAAGCTTGCTTCAAATTTGGCTCAAATTGTGGTAGTGGTTTTATCTNACTGGTGGGATGAACAGTGCCATGAAAGCTAGTCCTCAGATAGGATCTGAAGTGGACAATTTAGTCAGTTNCAGCTCAGGGACAATTTGGTCCTTTGTCTGAAGTGTATGGAGTCATCAGCAATAAGAAGTTACCTTCCACCTCTGAGGGAACCAAGGACAATAGCAATAGCCTGTATGTTTCAGGAGTCTCTCACACAACCTCAACAAACAACTCAAAAGAGGGATTTATGTCTGGTATTAGAGTTTTTGTTAGATGGTCTTTGGTTCTTGGAGAGGGCATTGTCAGCCCATAGAGAAATTTTTCTTTAAAGGATATATGTATATTTATACACAGAATGTTGTGGGATATTTTGATCACACTGTGATACTCCAGACTGTCAATAAAGCCTATCTTGAATCAGGGGCAGAGCCAGCTAATAGCTGACCAGAATTAGCCATAGAAAAGCCAGAAGTTTGGATACAGAAAACACACAGGAAGGAAAGGGTGAGGATAGAGTTTAGGCTTTCTTTTTGCTTCTGGGACAAGGGAAGAGATGCCTCTCTTATGGTGTCTCCAGTCCCCCTCCCCCCAAAAAAAACCAAGGTCAGCTAGTTGCTACTCAACCTGTCTAAGCTAGCAGGTTTTCACCCCAGCCTTTGACTCTCTAGTCTTATTGATAAATAGAACAATAGAGACTTAATTTAAACCTACAATTTGAGGTTATAACTTGAGTGGCCTTTGGGGTACTGACTGTGGGGCCATGGGGTCACAGATGATAATTAAAATGTCAGTTGATTCATGTGCAGCCACTGAATCTACAGAAACACATTAACAGAATATNTGTAGAGTATGTATATTATAGGTTTTACTTTTTCAGAATTCATTACTGTTATTTTACCCTTTTCCCCCTTCTTCTGCATTAACTTCCCTCCCCTCTCCCTAAAGAGCCCCATGTTAATGCTCTAGTTGGGGTATGATCCTGGAACAGTGGAGCCTAAAAATGAGGCAGGCTAAAGTCTCATGCAATAGACAACTTTATTCAGTGCTTCAGACAATTTATATTCTGATGATATTCCTGAGGGTCATAGGAGCAAAGGTCAGGGACGGTGATGACTCCAGAAGTTCCTTTATTGTAAAGAATTGTTTTAAATATCCTAGTTTTTTTTTGTTTTTCCATATGAAGTTGAGTATTGTTCTTTCCAGGTCTGTGAAGAATTGTGTTGGAATTTTGATTGGGATTGTATTGAATCTGTAGATTCAATTGCTTTTGGTAAGATTGCCATTTTTACTATTTTAATCCTACCTATCAATGAGCATGGGAGATCTTTCCATTTTCTGATATCTTCTTCAATTTCTTTCTTTAAAGACTTAAAGTTCTTGTCATATAGGTATGTAGTAGGACAGGCCCATAGGGTCAAGGAAATTGGCTCAAANCAGATGCCAAGGCATGCACATAATGTACTTCCTTATGAGCCAACCTGGAGTCTGCCTGAGGGCCTAGCAACAGTCCTAGAACTGTCTAGAGTTCCTGATCATGACTAGCTAATGAGGGGCGACCACTCAATGTCATCAGATCACTATCAGAGCTCCTGATCATGCCCAGCCAATGAGGGACGGCCAGGCAATGTTATCAGGTCAGGACACAGCCTGGGTGCCGGGAGGATGCTATATAAGGCCTTCTCTGTTATGAGTCTGCTGTTTGCCTTCACCTGACTTCCGGTGTCTGTGTTGTTGACATCGAGCCTTCTCACCCCTTCCCCAAGGGAGCCGTTAAGACCCAGCAACNATACAGGTCTTTCATTTGTTTGGTTAGAGTTATCCCAAGATATTTTATATTATTGTGGCTATTNTGAAGGGTGNTGTTTCTCTGCATGNCTTTCTTATACCTGTGATAAGGTTCACAGACAGTGACACTACAGGACTAATTAGCAAAAACANGGACTATAGTTTATCTGAGTAAAATCCTTTGATAATTAAATAAAAAAGGAGGGAATGTAAAGGAGGAAATGAGTAAAGTATGAAAGAGAGGGAAGTACATGAGTTACAGCTATGAGAAATTATATAAAAATATTTTAGCCTAATACACAGATGTAGATACAGAGATATAGATACAGGTGTAGATACTTTCAAAGAACAGCCATGAAAACCTACTAAGATAAGATAAACACAAAAATAAAACAACTACTGAATTAATGTACAATCATGTAAATTAAAATAAAAGTACCAAAAATTCCTCCAACAGACATAAAATAATACAAAGCACAAAATGGTAATATATTCAAGGTCTACAGAGAAATCATGGAATTGATGGAATTGAAGAAAGTATGTTGTTACCATGTGACTCTCTTCTGGTTTAATGTGTGCTATGCAGAANAAGTAAATACTGATTGTATCCAGTTTGTATTTTTGAATACATGCAAACAACCATTGCTTTTGCATAATGTTGCCAACAGTCTAACTCAGCCTGGCTAGAGAGAGGACAATCCATACTGTGACTGAAAGATTTAAAACCAAGAACCATTTTGATATTCTCAAGTATNTTTCATCTCTGTCCTTTCCTTACATCCACCTCATTTTCTATTACAGGCATGTAATATTTCTTCATATTGTAGGTGCAAAGCTGCTGAGAACACAAAAAAAGGAAAGGAAGAAAGAATTCTACTCAAGAATATTATCTATGATGATATCAGTTTACAAATGTCCATAGAACATTTTCAGATCATCTACTCTAAGAATTTAGGTGTCCATCTCTCCACCTGACAGCTGTAGTTGGGATAGCATTGAGACTATATAAGAGAAACAAAACATTTCTAGCAGGGATCCTGTAGGAAGGAGTTTCCAGAGAAGTACTGTTGCTCACAAAATCTAGAGAAATCCAGGTCAGTGAGCAACAGGCAATCACTGCAGGGACCTGANAAGTATTAAATTAGCATGAGACATAGCATTAATTAAGCCAAAGCGAGCATCAGTTATAACTGAACACCTTATGGACGATAGGAAAGAGCTGTTTGAGAAAATGTCATTTAACTGGAAGCATAGAGGGAATGGAAGAAAGATTATTCCTACAAAGGGAACAATCTGTGAAGATGCCTTAAGGTAGAAACATGCTTAGCACTGCAAAAACCTGATGGAAAGGTCACCATGACTTGGGTGCATCTCAACTTGAAGTTACAATGGCAAATGCCAAATCATGCCCATAGGAAGAAAAGAAAATCATCCTGTGTATGGTTCTTCAAGTACAATGGGTGTTTATTTAAAATGTGAGAAAACTCCAGTGGATATTTTTATTACATAGATTATAGATAAGAATTCAGACAGTTTGGTGCAGGTATTTTTATAACATAGATTATAGATAAGAATTCAGATGATTTGGTGCAATAAAAGTGGATGATATAAATGAATATAGAAAAAGCTGACTCCAGCAAACGGGAGGTGAGTTTTATGAAGGACATCCCTATGCTGAAGGGCTGGGAAGGAATGAGGTTACTCCTGTACCATACAGAGATCACCCTTAATTTGGTCATTACCATACATCACTTTTAAAACAAAGTCAAAAAGGAAAAAATCAGAAAAAATTATGTTACCTTCCTATATTATTATCAATTTGATGTTATATTACCAATTTGATGTTATATTTCCTCCATTTTCTTAATTTGACAGCCAAATTGGTCTTGCATAAAAGATACCAGATAATATTCAGGATAAGTTCACCAACGAACAAACTTATTTTCTGAACATAACATTTGTATATAGCAAAGTTCTTAGTATTAATTAAACTAACTGAAAATAAAAGCAGATACAATAGCTTCACTGACCCCAAGGCTCAAATAATTAAATAGAAATTTTCCAAAATAAATTCTTCAAAAGCTTTAAATTGTATGCTCTTCTGAGTTATCTAATAACATCTCATCATCTCATTCTATCCTCAGCCAAGAAATGAATTATTCCTTTGTTCAGTANATCACACTTTATAAGAAATACAAGAAAGAGATCCATAAAAACCTTTTTTATACTGCATTATAGTTATTATANTGTACTATCTCACTGTGCATAATTTATAAATTAAATGTAATGATAGAAAAGACACAGTTTATCTACAACATAACTGTAGGTATAGGGAAAGCAGTATGCTAAGAGTTTATTATTGTCTAATATTTCTGGAATTTACTAAAANTGTGGGAAAATGTCCTTGCAAACAGGATGAGGGAGTTCGTGTATGCTTTGGTTGGGATGGACTAAGATACAGAGGTACAAAAATGACCCAATGTCTTAAGAAGTAGAGAGGGCTCTCTTCCTCTCTCTCTCTCTCCATGTGTGGCCGCACACACTCTCTCTCTCTCTCTCTCTCTCTCTCTCTCTCTCTCTCTCTCTCTCTATCTCTTTGTCCACCATCTCCCCCCCCACACTTTCTAATAAAGCTCTGATACTGGGTTTTGTTGTGCCTCGTGACCTTTTCTCGAACTTTAACCACAGCGCTGCAAAATGCAAAACAAAATACTAACATTGGTGCTGAGACAAGGCAGGCTCTCCCGGCGAGACTCTCTACATCTGCCCGGGACCCTGCGCCGAGGTTCTGCTGTACCCACAACTGCCACTTTTTTCATTTGCCCAGCTGCTCAACTGCTCCGCACACACACTGGTTGCTCCAAAATGGTGAGTTTTTTCCTCAATCCCTTGCCACTTCCANGACTGTAGCCTGAGATCTATTCCTCACTGTTGGACGCACTGTGTCTGCTGGCTGCGTAGGGCCCACACATTTTACCGACTTGACGAAGTGGTAAATGCTGTGGACTCCAGGGGAGTCACTGCCTATGCCAGCAGGGTCCCCATTCTCACTTGACGAAGGGAGAAATGGCTTGTGCCTGAGACCCGTTCTACCGAGCGTCCGGGACCTTGGCTTTTGGGGGTCATGGCGTTTTCTTTTCTTTTTACTTTCTAGACCTTGGCTAGCATCCGGGATCTGGCCTTGGTTCATTGTGGCTTTTTTAATTTCTCTCTCTCTCAGCTGCAGTCATGGGACATAAGACTTTTTTCTCCCACCCTTCCTCTGAGAAATATGGCCACTTAAAGGCTGCTTGGACTAACTTCTGCAGCGAACAGGCAAATAAAAAAGTTATCTTATCTCTAAGCTTTCTACCTAAGCACTTTCTTAGTCTTTTCTTCTGCCCACGTGTAAGCTAACCCTGGGAATCTCTGACTCCAAAGAACTTCCGCCTATCTGACTTCCGCTCAGCTCCCTGGTATTGGGTGGGTCCAAAGAACTTCCATGCTCTGGTAATGGGCGGGCTCTTGAAATCTGCCTATCTGTTCTGCTCCACCCTTTAGTAATGGCAGGTTCTAGTTGGCTCTCCAGAACTCTAACTTCCACCTATCTGCTTTCTGCTCTGCTCCAGCAATTCCAGTAATGGCGGGTTCTCTGAAACTCCAACTTCAGCTTATCTGCTCCGCTCTCTGTACTGGGCAGACTGTATGGTATCTAGCAAGTCTTTCCAACTGCCCAACTCTGGCTACCACTTTCACTCTTCCTGTTACTCTTTCTCAAGCTGCCCTAAAAAATAGAGAGGTCTGGAAGCAGGCTAGGACACATGCAAATGGTTTTCACCAAACTGATCCTGGCAAACCTCCCAGGACTGAGGCAGTTAATGATTAAGACCCACCTTGGGATTAAAATAACCCAGATAGCTTTATAGCCAGAGATCAGTTTATACACTGCCTTCTGGCAAGTCTTCTTAAGGCTGTCCTCAAATCAGTAAACTATATGTAATAAAATCTGTTCCATGTCTCCCAGAACTTCCCAGCATCAGGGCTGACTTAACCATCTTGGAGAGAGTGCCCCTCTCACATCCACAGGCGGAGTCTCAGCCGTGGCATTCAAGGTACCATG
>LZPO01056024.1:0-10436 GCA_001675575.1 Neotoma lepida
TACAGTATAAGTATACGAGTGTGCTACCTATTCTTCATTTCCTGTGCGTTTTATACCTGTATCTTTCAGGCATTATAAATACAGTAGAGATGATAGGCCCAGATAAAAAGCCTTTTGAAAAGGTAGTTTTTACTGCCCTAGATGGGAAAATACTTCCATGGTTTAAGAATTTCTCAGAGATAAGTCAGTATTTCATGCTTTCATGTAGAATGTTCCCTGGTTAGGCCCTAAATCAAAAGCCAACAATGACAAGGCATCAGTGTGGGTAAGACTTAGAGCACACCTTCTCTCTGCTCTCTAACCACCTCCCCTGCCCTGGGCTTTATCCTCTTCATTTTATTCCCAAATCACCTTAAATAAGGATGAACAGTCCCCACTTTTAATATTAACCGACCCTCCACATTACATTATTGGGCAGAAATCCAGAAAAATAACCTTCAGATTTAAGTCTTAAAAGCTAATGTGCCAATAAAACCTTACTTCTAGAGAGATAACCAACAAACTAGTTCTCCTGCTGAAGGATATATTGTCTTAGGAGAGCTCTCTTACAGCTAGCCTTGTAGTGGGAACAAGGTCTAGGGAATACATTGCACCAGCCAAGAAGCATTTAACACAAGAATAAAAGAGCTTCTTGGCAGACATATGTTACCTTTTTCCTCAATTCACTGGACAGGTGGGGGCAGAGATAACTCAATTGAAAGCAGAATTGGAAAGGCTGCCTTAGGCGGCTTACAATGTTTCTAAGTACTTGGAATCATAGCAGAGGAAGGCTTGATTGATTTAATTACCACTCGAGTGTGGAAAAGTTGGAGCCCACAGGCATAATCCAAGCATTCACAAGTACCGCCTGTTAAATAAAATGTATTCCACTGAGGAGGAGTGAAACTAGGGGGTTGAGAGGGCATTACAGAACCCGAAAGAAGACATAGGCATTCTTCCTTTCCTCGGTATTTATGCAAAACCAAATGCTATGGTGGAATCATTCTTTGTTTAGCTTTCTCCGTTTTTAGAACTATAAGATGAGACAGCAAGTTTCCCATATGACAAGATGCATAATGGCCATGTCTTCCCAGTTAATCATAAATAAATATCCTTAGGGTATACCCGGTGATTATATACCAAAAATGGCGTGGAATGCTTATTGAATTTATTAACATGTAGTTCTTATTATAACCGCAAGCCTAATATTGGCACTCTTATGATCCACACTTTTCAAAAGAAGGAAAATATTTTTTTTTTTTTTACATTTAGCAAGGAGAGAAGCTAGAATTGAAACCAAGAAGTCTGGTTATTGAGTTTTTATTCTTAACCAGTTTACTATACTGTTTCTTAATTACAGCATAACAAATAGAGAATAATAATTGCAGTAGGAGAAATGCTGTGTAAGTAATGCTCATGGCAAAGTCCTACATAGTGAAAAATATCTATTTACACCAAGATATTCCTAGAATGGCAAGAAGTAAGCACAATTCTTTCTAACTTGATTATTGTTTTATCATATAAAATTTGATTTCATTAATTCACTAGATTGCTTTCTAGCAAAAGGTCTGTAGGATTCTTTTCCAGTCTGTTTGCATGGAAACTGGAGACTTGCATACACATGAGTGAATAAAAAAGAATACAAACTTTTCACAGCAATGTGTATGTCTCAAAGGAGAAGCAAAATTCATTAATCAAGTATTCCTCAGAAAAGATTAAATCCATAAGGATTTGTTGATTCAATATCTCAACTCATGGGATAAGAAAACATTTTTATAGGTTAGAATATTTCAAGATAAAAATAATTATTCAAAATATGAGAAATATTTAGAATAACCTCCACTTCATTGGAAAACTCAGCTATATGACATGTGATAAGTCTAGTCATAGGACTAAGTGAATTAACAGCAAGAATGCTGCTGCCTCAGTAACAGATTACAGCTGGTTATATGAGAGAAATTGTAATTTAGGACACCTGACAAGCCATAGTACCTAACATAGAAAACATTGTGTAATGGGAGATATGAATTTGGCTAGAGAAGTAAGAGAAATTGTCAGCATCGTGTGCTGGTGTGGTTGTCTATATAACTGAGCAGGTGATCAAACCTTTAGGTACTTACTTGAGTGAATAGATAGTTGTCATTAACATCCGCTGAATGTTGTGTTCTTAATACATTAGACTGTGTGGGCAATTAGCATCTAAGTCTTCTTCAGTCAATGATCTGTCACTGGGTATTGACTACACTTAGATGGGATTATTTAATTCAGTGAATGACTGCTTTGAGGTGAGTCATCTCCTTTCATTTCTTAATAAAAGAATGTAAAACATCAAAAATATCGCTTTATTTTCAAATACAACAAAAGACGAGAGTATACTTCAAGACACAAAAACAATCTCAGTATCATAAATTTTACTGGCCCATAAGTTTCTGTCTGTGTGTGTGTATGTGTGTGTATGTGTGTCTATGTATTTGTGTGTGTCTGTATGTGTCTGTCTTTAAAATGAATATCATCCAATAAGAGGTAAGATAGTCATAATGAAATATGTCCAAATTTGGGAAATAGAACAAAGGAGACCCCTGAAACTTCCTGAACTAAAGCCAATAGTTGCTCTCATATGATATTAAATGACAATTCAGCATTGCTTAACCTAATGAAAAAGTAGAGCTAATGCTTTGTAATGAATGTTTATATATTAACACCCTGATGGCAATATAATAGATCATGCTTATTAATAGCAATGATCATAAAGATTCCTAGTGTTCTGTGAGCTACATGGTAAGGTTAGCACATAAAATTACTCTGTTAATGAAATAACTATTGCCAAAACCAACTTGAATGCATTCTACCATGTCTTCACCATGTTTCTAGAAACATTTCAAATTACTTAAGTGTTACTAGGAAGTAGAAAGTGCTGTAGAAGAGGGGAAACTCGAAATGTCGCAGTATGTCAACATCTTGCACGTCCCTGTAGTGATGGTGTCCTCCTGTGGGACTCTGTAAAGGAAAGGAATCAAGCTCTCGGTATAAATCACAGAAATCTCCAAAGCTGAAGCACTGTTGAGCATGTGTTCAACCCATCTGNGCAATACTGAGATAAAATAATGAAAATTATATATTTAAACACACTGAAATTTATCTCAATAGTGCTGCATTGGAAAAAAATAAATTAAAGGTTCAAAACAAATAACAAAAATTATAAAAAATATTTTGCTGAACAATTTTAGAATTACCCCACGTGACGTGACCTAACGAATCACTGCTTCATCACCTCATAGTAGTGCCTATATAGTTCATCTTGAAACATTTCTTAAAAATCAATTTTAGCTTAAGAAAAGAGCCAAGGCCAACTCCTAAAATGAACGCAAGAAGTGTGGGTCACACAGACCTCAGGGAATTCAAGCACTGCTGTGTCATCCCAAACCCAAACTCACCATCCTGTGAAGATCCTAGTTTAGTACCTACTTTCTCCTTTTTGTTTCTCATGAATGTTCCATTATTCTCATCAGTGACAAAGATGATCTTAGGGGAATACAAATATTTACAAATTATTATATCCTAGAAGCCACTAAACAGCAAATGAGGATGAATGTTATCACCTAAAATCTAGAAATAAAGACATTCACATTGCTGTTATAAGAAGGCTCTTCTCACTAAATCAGTCAAGACGTTTATTTTCTAGTTCACTCTCAAATTTGCCTCATGATTGTTGTTGATACACTGTTAGAGACATTTCCACAATAAAAATCCTCATGAATGTGTGGGAATCATCTTTTAAAAAACCTTGAAATTGTGATACCCAAATAAATATGCCATGTATATACTTGCTTCTCTGATTCTAGTATCTGTGACCATTGGGATTTTAGAAAATGTGGAACAAATCATTGCATAATAATGATGGCTAATGGACTATCTCTTCCAAATAAATAACATCAAATATAACCTAAAGTATACCAAGCAAAACCTACTTAACTTTATACACCAGATACTTAAAAAACTTTCCATGGAGCTAGCAGAACAGATTGTCAAAATGATTGGTTTGTTTATTTGCAGTGTGAATCTGTTGGGGTAAGATGGTAATAGAACAAATACATTCCAACATGTGATGTGCAGATGCCAACTCAACAAAGAGCAGTTTTCATTGTCAGAATTCCAAAACAGATACTGTTACACTGGGTTGAAGCCTAGCGTCGTATTTAAACAAAATTCAAGTAAACCAGTACTATTTTACTGGAAAACCAAGAATAAACAATCACTCTAGGCAAGCAAAAATCATTCATAACCACAGTCTCATAAAATCTGAAGACTATACAGTATCTTAACAAACAATGATGAAAATGTTGACTGCTCTGAATTCCTTTCCTTTCATATGAGATCATTCCTGAAGCAAGAAGAATAATTCGAATTCTCATCAATGATACTGTATATTACTTCATTTTCCAAACTAAAATCACCAGTGACCAAGAGAGTACTCTTAGAGCTATAGTTATTTGGGACTAGGTCCAAATTTTTAATGATGCCTAGAATGCCCATTTATCCAATGAAAAGAGAACTGTGAAGCAGACTGTTAGTAATTCATGTGAAAAGTCCCTTTGCAGTCCTAACTATACATACATAATTAAAGCAATATACAAAACTGTCAGTTATTTGATGTCTCTTTAAGGGTATCTATGAGAATTCAGGTATAAACAAGAAGTTAAATGTAATTGAAACCCAGCTAGACAGAGTGTTCTCATACCAGTAGACAACGTCATAGTTGTATGAGGGTGCACATATGTACATATATATATATATATATATATATATAATTTACATGTATTTGTGTGTATTTAAATGAAATTTTCTAACTCTAAACACATCCTCAGTTCCTACTAAAATTCCAAATAAAGTATCAGGACATCCCCCTTTCTTCTAAAATAACATAAGAAACAAAGTGACTCATGAGTCTGTAAAATATTCTTTTACACTGAAAGGCCGTATTACTGATGGTGTGTCCTGTGCTCCTTGTGCTACTTCAATGCTGATTTTTAAGGAATCCATTCACTAGAGGGGCCNAAATTGATCACAACTGAGCTATACATGACATAAATTACTCTGTCTAGGACATAAAAGTTTACAAGCTCTCTGAAAATAGTGGGAATTGAAATGTATAGTGGCTACTTGTTCAGAAACATAAAAACTATTAGTAACAAAACTATAAAAAAGGTGACTTTCCAGTAGGAAATAGATGAAATTTATGATTTTTCAATANTGCAACACTTGGCTTTGAGTTTCTTCTTGTTAATATGAAGGATTTATATTCCTGTTGAATATANCACCTGATGCCTANATAAATCATTCAGTGATTTGGGAAAACTATTTTACAGTAGAAAGAAACCTCAGAAACTGTGTTTTAAATAGGGCAACTTGATTTGGAAGTGACTGAAGGTAACTGAAACACACGGCATACTTTCAGAAACACATTGTATTACTGATAATAGAATAATATAGAAANTATTTAACTAACATTATCATGTTTTTAAACAGTTGCAAAGAACCACTACATATTTCATATTGCTCTTGGTTATTGTTATTTTTAAGTCACAGTAGGAGGTCACTGCAGTTTATAGCCAGAATTCAGAATGTGACATACATTAAAGCTTCATGCCCAGCTCTCCTGGCTTTTATGATTTCATGCATATAAACAAAGCATCANTTTAGAAGTTTGTTGTGCAAGTGCTTGCATGGTAAATGGCCATCATCTTAAAACAGCACAATAGTGTAGCAAATGGAGTCTCATATATTGTATTTTACCCAAGGCCTAGATTCAAATATTAATGCTTATTAAAGGTGGATGCCCCAGGATGTGATGTGGGCATCCCACTAAGGAGTTTTCCTTCAGAAGACCTATGTCATCCACGTGAGTGTCTTATGAAAGNATCTTTGATACTAGTNTCAATATAACCAAAGTAAACCTCTTACTGACTAATATAGAATATTGGATTCTGCATTACTTGACTGGCGAAATATCATTTAGACGTTGAGCTGTTTTNTATAGTAATTCACTTCAATCTGTCAACATGCTCATTCTCATCCAATTTAAATACTAAATTGTAAAGAACTCAGTGGTATAATACAAACTTTCATTTTCTGCAGCCTATGGTTTTGACTAAGTTGCTTCCACAGGTACCTTAAATTCAATATGTCAGAGTTGCATTGTTTAACATATGACAAGTGTATCTACCAAGGAGTGTCTTATATATTTTGGTAAGAACATTTTTGAATGAAAAATCATAATAAAGGCAGTTGAACTTCAGTGTCCATGTGGACTTCTCTCTACCTTATTCAATGAGCTAGTATATAAATTCTTAATTTTTTAATAAATTATTGAGGAACTAATGAGAGACCATGCATAAAACAAGTCAAACATTCAACAACTGGGATACATCTTTATCTCCAGGCCTGTTTTTTGAATTATTTATTTTATTTTTTGAAATCATATTGTATCATTTTCTCCTTCTGTTTCTTCCTCCAAATCATCTCAAATATACCTCTTGCTCTCTTTCAAATCCATGACCATTTTTGGATATCATTGTTGCTTCAGTGTATATGTTACAGCATATAAGTAACTATATACATTTATAATTCTGATTATATAAAATTGTTATATATGATTTTATGTGATCATATACTGTATGATAGCATATGATATATGATGGTATATGTGATTTTATATTTATACTTTGTAGTTATAAATTACAAATATAAAATATTTATTTTGATTATATATTATAAATACTACATAAATTATATTTTTAGTATGTTTGTTAAAAATAATATACATTTATATGACATTTAATAAATATAACATAAAATAATATAATACATACATATACATATGCACATACATACTCATAATTTGAAGATGTGGTCTCACAAAATTGTGGTGATATTTTATTTGTCTTCCCTAATAAAATTTATCTGAGGGTCAGAGGAAAAACGGGACTGCCAGCCACTAGTAGAAAAACAATAGCCATGCAAGTTAGCACACGCCCTTAATCCATTTGGTTNTCTGTGACTCCAAGGTCACATGGGGAACTAGCAGTAGGAGGTGGTGGCACATGCTTTTAATCCCAGCATCAACCTTAGAGTTCTGAAGATCCATGCAGACAAGACAGGAAGTGATGTAGCTTGGGAGGATGGGAAATTAGTTAGCAGATGAAAAGGTAAAAAACTGTCTCTTATACACATCTAGATGTGTATAAGAGACAGGGATGATTTGCCACATTAAAATATTTCTTAAATTTTAAGGATCTGGAAATTGATGACCTCATTCATCTGCTATTGCACAGCATCTACTTCACGGTGTTGTTATTTTCTGAGCAGGTAGATGGGTGGAATGTCAGGGAGCGTGGCCAGATTTCTGTGACTCGTCGACATTTCCATCAGCAAAACGATTTAGGATAATTGAGTGAATAAGAAGCACAACTGTGCTGCTTAGGCAGAAATGTTTTATCTCACAACAAATTGTTACACAACATCAGGGAAACAAAGAGAATAAAATGAAAGGCCTGAGACTCAATATCCTCACCGTGGAGAGAACTTTCATAGTGCAGGTCTTATACTCTAACATTTCCACCACTTAACAATTAGCACCATGAGGTGAGGACCAGACCTTTAACAAATGAGCTTTGTAGAGTCAGCAAGCATCACATTTAAAGCTCTTTTAATGTAGTAGTAAGAACAAGCTCTGTTAAACTGGCAAAAACCACTCAGAATGGTCTGTTGAGTTTAGACAATGGAAATCTATCAAGCCTACTTTTTATACTCAGGAATACGCCTTCTACTTAGAAGTTTGGGCCCAATATGCTTAAACTAGTATAAAACCAAAAGCTTACTGAATGAAGTGAAAATTTAAAACACAAGATCATATAGCTATCCTGAAATTGGTGAATGATGGAAATTGAATAAGCCCTGTTTTTTGTTTTGTTTTTAATGTGATTTTGGACCTTAAAAAGCAATAACAACAAAAACAGAAAAATGTGGTTGTCTTTCTGGGTGGTGGTATATCCGGAACTCATGACATAAACAGCATCCAGAAAACACATGATATTCATCAAAAACCAGAAATTGCAAATACTCTCTGAAACTTGATGGATTGATTTTCTGAGGTTTCTCATATTGGAAAAAAATAAAAGAATGTTCTAAATATTTTTGTCTTGTACTTCAGAACATATCTGTTTTACTATAAAATTGTCTCCTTTGAAAAGTGTTGAAACATGTCAAATACAGTTTGGAACTTGCTTTGGAAAATGTAAAAGCCAATACAAGTAAACATATAAAATAGGCCGTGTCATTCTTTCAGACAGAATTAATAACAGTATCATTGTTATTTCTGCTACTTGTTTTGACCTCAAATGTTGAAGATCCAAATANTAAGTCACAGTGAATTCAGTCATTTGGAATGAACTTTGGAAAAATCAAGCACTTCACATTCTTCAGCATAGAAATAGAATGGCCTGACGCTGTCTTCTGCGGCTTAGCTACTAACTCCTGTAATTGGATGTTACTGCAGGCTGCCATCAATGACTGGAAAGAACAAATTAACAAGACTCTTAAATCAGTGTGCCTGGTCATGAGAAAATTACTGTAAGGAAATGGCCAAGTGCTATTGATTGCAAATTTTCAATGGAATAGTAGTAGTAGTAGATTTTTTGAACACTTATTTATCATGGTAATGGTTTAGCTCAGTCTCAAATTAACACCATATATAGATTAGTAACTGACTACTATGTTCTTTATTTGCTATGTCAGAGAATTCTTTCTTTTTTAGGAGAAATTGTGAAAAGATTATACATTTAACCAAAATGCACATTTAATAATGAGTTATGAACATATTCTATAAATGGATACAATAGAAGTATAAAATAAAATTTACAGCAATAAAAGTAAATGTACAGAAAGAATAGCAAACTAACAAACATACATACAAATTACATCACAGAAATTTTATNAAGAAAGGCAATATCATTTCNCAAAAAAAGACCACAACTCCTTAATTAGTAAATTCAGAAATCCAATGAGGTGTAAGATACTATATGAAGACTTCAAAATTTGCTAGCAAAAAAGTCATTGATCTCAAAGATAAATGATTGATAAATCAACTTATAAAATGGATGATGAAAAAGCCAGCAAAAAACTCTCTCTCTCTCTCTCTCTCTCTCTCTCTCTCATACACACACATACCCAAATGTAGACAAAATGAGAAATACAATGTAGATTAAAATATTATAGAAGAAAAAAATTGGCAAGGAAAATAAAATTTTGTTAAAAAAATGGAAATGATGGAAAAGAAAAACCCAAAGAAACAAAGAGGAAAACCCATGGAAACATCACCAGTAGTCTGCATCCAGNAGAAGGAGAAATACCTGAGAAGGAGCAGAATGTTGACTACTATGTTAATATCTCAATTAGAGATGCATATATAAGTAATTATGATCATGATATCTGAATAATCTGTGACACTATCAAGATGACATGCCTAAGAGTCCGAACAACAGGGAAAGGAACTGATANGGNAAACTGAATTCATGTAAGTGATATAAGCAGAAGTGGTAGCAGAACGTTTCTCAAACTGAAAGAAATAGATGTCGAAAAGCACAAAATGTTTAGAAACACANAGACTCAGGATGAGAGAAGGATCTTTCCAAAACCCCAGTGTATGACCATATACTCATGTGTGTATATACAGCACTTATGANATTAAAGGGGTTATTAGTAACAATAAATATGAGAGCACATGAGTTCTGAGAGATAAGCACTTTTCTTCAGTGGTGTGACAATTAGTAAGATGCTCACACTCTTGTAAATGATNTTTCATGATGCAACTATAGCAAACTTAATGAAACTNTTTAGGTGACCGAATTTAAAAATAAACCACTATTAAAGTGGATTGCTGTGAATAGGAATAGGATCAATCAGATATGTGGGACCAGGATGTTGACAAAAGGTGGTAATCAGGATAAACATGATCAAAATACATTATANTATTCAGGGAGATGCCATATAGAAAACCACAATTATCCATAATTATAACAGGATAAAAGAAAAGTTTTTCTTAAGGCACTACATTTTAGTGTTTATTTTCAGTATAGCTGACAGTAAAAAGCTCTTCTCGCCAAAAGAAAAAAATAGAAATGCACCCTCATCATCTTTAAAAACAAAAAGAAAATTGAGGAAAGAGAACAGCTATATCTGAANTATTTCTNATTATTTGTTAGTACAAATTACTTGTGAAAATAGCNTCTTCTGCTTGAAGTCTACAGTGAGAATGTGTGTCTTGTTATTTTCCCTAACTAAGCAGTCCTATAATACNATACCTTAATAGGATTGACATATGTCTTAGAAGTCAGTGCAGATGACATTTACTCTTTCTACTTTTAAAAATTATTTTAATTATTTTTTAAAATTATAATATA
>LZPO01056024.1:19133-37228 GCA_001675575.1 Neotoma lepida
TTAAGTACACGTATTACCTAATGTGTTATCTCTGACATTCTACTCCTTTAAATGATTTTACTGTCATTTTTGAAGATGCACAACTGAAATATAGAAGTTAATTCAAATCATCAAATAGGAAAGTAATTTTGAATAAATAGTTCATAAATATGTTCAGGCAGAAAATCCATAATTTTATTGCCTTCTAAATTTTTTATGTTAATTTAATTTTCTTTGAACTCAGAGACCTTTGTAACATATCCTTGACATTGCTACTTGGAAATAAAATAAACACTTCAACATTATTGTGTCTAAAATTGATTTCCTGAACATGGTAGATTCTATTTCCAAAAGGGTGCTTTGTAGTCTACACTGCACAAATAAGGTCAAGTAGCATTGTCTANTCTTCATCAAGGGGAACTTTATGTTCTTTCCCCATTGATTCTGGAGTAATTATGTGGCAGTTAATAGGTTACATCACTTTTGCTTTGCTCTCTTCTGATACATCAAGGTTCAGGATTCCTCAATAATCTTGTATTCCCACTATAGTCACTCAAGTTGCTAATTTAGATGCCTGTTTATAGTGTAATTTGCAACCTGGCTGTAATATGTAAAACACCATCATCACAAAATAATTACTCATTGCTTCTTAGACCTGTTCATAGTGATTAAATACTATCAGTTACGGAACTTAAGTAGGAATTGAAAGTCTTAATTTATAGTTGTTCACATCAATTTATTAGCAACTACATATATATATGTATGTATACATATATATATGTATGTATACATATATATATGTATGCCTTATTTTAAAAATAAATCTAAAACTCTTTTACTCCTTAATTCCTCTGTTGCTTCCATCTCACTNATGTCTCTATCATTGCAGTCTTTTAATTTCTTATCTTTAGTTATATCTTTTCTTTAAACTATATTAAATAACAGTTATAACCCTGAGAAGATATTTATTATGTACATAAATTAATGAGAGTATAAATACATGATAAAGTTAAAGACAAAGGGAAATGAGATCATATAGGACCAAAGCCTAGTCAGAGATGCAGCTTTGGAAGAACTCTGAAAATCATCAGAGCCCAGAGGGTTCTAATGTGAGTTTTTTAGACGTTAGNTNTAAGAGGCTAGTATTAGCACAGAGGTTGTCTTAGAAAAATCTCTTAATCTTAACTCTCTNNAGAGAGAAGCTTATCTNTAACACCCTTTTAGTGTTCAGCTGCTGCTCTTTTCCAAAGCGTCTTATGGAGAAGGCCACAGATAGCAGTGGTCATGGCTAGCACCATGTCTTTTACAGTGTGGGTTCAGTTGGACAGTGACTGGTTAGAGGAGGGCACTAGAAGAAGAGAGAGCAAATGCATCTGCAATGCTACCTTATTAAAACATCAACAATTGTGTGGCTCATTATATCCTTCCTGACTAAATGTTTTTCTCCAACTTTCAATTTATTTGAATAATATTTAACATAGATATAGTGGATCCACCTATAAGAAAATATCAAAACAGAGAGTACCCAAGAGTAACTCCACCTATCACATGAAATCCATCCACAGACTGTGTATAGAAATTCTAAATTCCTGTATTAGAAGCCCTCGACAAGATTATTAAAGCATTGAAAAACATGTATTAACTGAACACACATTTCACAGCTACCCTAATTTTGGCATTTTCCAAAACAGTAATATATAATTAATTCTGCTAAGCCTTAGAAACAGGATTTTTTCTATTACTCTAAGAAATTCTCATTTGACATTTATTTGAGCAAACTTCCTACTGTTTTGACTCATGCTCCTTTTACCTAGAATGCATGCATGCTTCACTTCTTTATACTAGTACAGAACCTCTAGAACA
This sequence comes from Neotoma lepida, assembly GCA_001675575.1. Taxonomy (NCBI): domain Eukaryota; kingdom Metazoa; phylum Chordata; class Mammalia; order Rodentia; family Cricetidae; genus Neotoma; species Neotoma lepida. The sequence goes on from LZPO01056024.1 coordinate 20,976, forward strand.
CAGATGAAATAATATCTTCAACATGGCTCTTTTCTTAGATTTCATTATGAAAATTATGTCTACAATTCAAACATTCATGAATATACATACACACACATATATGTATATGTATATATACATATATATATATTATATCCATCTAGGAGATTTATTATGAATATCTAGCCTGGTACGGTATATGAGGTATATGTTTAAAAGTGATTCTTATCATCTTTCAGCTACTTTTCCCATATCATGAAATGGCATATTTATAATCAAGTTTAACATGATTTATTGAAGAACTAAATGATATAGTGAAAANGATTAAATTCTTTTCTCTAATACATTACATGTTTAAATGGATAAAAGTGATTCCAATATGTTTGTATTTTGAAATTTTACTTATTTGATAAAACTAAATACAATTTCATCAGCAAAATATACTATATTCTATCTTTTAAAAGTTCTAGGACATATACATACATATGTATATTTAAATTCAAGAGAATTCTCATTTCGTTGGATGTTCACACATTAATGTTTGTGAAACTGGCCAAGTCAGCATATGTATAAAAATATAAAATCAAAATTCTATTTTCTCTTTATTAGAATTAAGACAATTTTGGAATTCAACATAGTTAGCTCATTTGAATTAATTTAATTCAATGTCTTAATCTCCATCTGTTAATTCCATCTTCTATTCTAAAANGTATGTCCTATACTCCCTAAGGAAAATGTGAATATGAAAATATGGATTTCAGAGTGGCAAAAATCTATTTTATCCTCCACACCAAAAGTTTTTCAACTGACATCACAATGTAAGCGTGTGCAAAACATGGAACTCCATAAGAAACACTGAATTGTCTCATTCATTTGCATCTGTATTTNGATTCACCAAGTTTTTTTTCTACAAGTAACTTGATGCCAACGATAGAGTAGCAACCTGTAGAGAAACAGGAGTGTGTGCGTGTGTGTGCTTTTACAACTAACATGTCTTCATTACCTGAATCTGTTTACATTGTAAGTTCAGGGGCTTGAATCAAATATTAGCATGGNTCATGTGAATAAACTTTGTTTTTAACTAAATATGGCAAACCTCCCCCTAGTTTAGCTATAGCTCTCAGAGTTAATACACTCTAGGGAACCAGGGGATAAAAGCCAAAGTTTTGTACAGATTCTTATGGGAACTTCATTTTTCTGAGACCAAAATGGAAAGTGTCTCCCATTGATCTTTTTTATAAAAATTCCAGTGTTTCTAACGGGGAGAAAGTTCAGCTTTGTTTAACATGCAATGGATAAATATCTATTTCAAGTTTTGGATAGCNGAATTAAAAAGGGAGACCAGTTCTGGTATTTTTTTAATTCTTTGCTGGCAGTATAGCAGTTGTCATGAGTTAAAGTTCTTTGATTGGTAATTGTTTCCATTGTGATACAATAAATGCTTTTGTGTCTGCTTATTTCAATAAAAATCTTTAAACATACATTTTGAAGCAAATTTTCTGCACAACTATTTTGTACTTTACAACAAAGATAAGCATATTGTTAGGGAATCCCATAAATACATTTTGGTTTCTACTCTTAACCTTTCACACTTTAATATTACCATAAAGATTTTGTTTCTTCTTTTTCTATTGAAAACAACACTAATTTTCATTTTTTGTTTTATAATGCACACAAAATGCTGGTTTACATTATGGCATTTTGATGAATACATACAATTATATTTTAATNTCATTCATAGAGATTGTAGATCAGTGGCAAGGAGTTTTTCTAAGGCTCATAATTCACTACATTCAATCCTCATTATTACAAAAATAATAAGAATGTCATTAATTTTTAATCAAATCTCAAAGAAAATTGACATATGATATTTATCATATTAAAAGTGAACATCTATTCTTTCTTGGAAAAGTGGACACAATATCATATGGTAGAAAAAATGACCATGTAAATGAGCCTGAGAAAAGAAATCTCATTACTTTCAAAATTATAAGGGTCATTGACCTAAGGAGTTGAAATTCCCCTCAGATCATCTCAAAATAAGACGAAACTCTTCCTGACCTTCTTTTTATTTGAACATCGTTTTAGAAAGCTTCCAAGTGTGAATTCTGCCTCTTCTTTATCTGAATATGACTTCTTGCACACTCTAGCTAATTTTACCAACAGAAACATCATTCTGGAGNACCTCAGTATGATTCCTTGAAGTGCATTCACAAAAATATGCCATCCTTGCCTCTCAGCCTTGGTAGAAAGCTAACAACCAAATGTTAAAAAGACAGTGTTCAGGAAACCTGCCTGAGCTAATGCTATTGGTCAGTCTCTTCTCTCCATTGTATGTCAAATAAAGGAAAGATGAAGAAGATAGAAGGGGAAAAGACATGGAAAGAGGAGCAGGAGGGAAGCAGAGACACCGAGACACACTCCATCATATGAAGTTATNGAAAGAACAAATAGTATAAAATTTTGATTAATTTTCGTCTTATGGATTTTTTTTGCATTTCTAAATGTACATGTTTAAATCATCTTTATTTGGACATANTTTTTCAGTGTTTAGTTTAGTTTGAATATAGGTGATGAGCACATACATTTTTGAGCTAGGGGACAAACATGCAAAGATGACGGGCANAAATAAATTGGGCATAGGAAGTTGGAGCTGGAATTATTTACTTCTCTAAATATCTAAATGATATCTTTGCATAAGAAATATATAACAATATACTTAAATATTTTGCATATTTTAATAGTATTAACCAGGNAGAGTATCCTTTGACCCCATTTAAATCTACAGAGACCACAGAACCAAGCTCGTAGGAACTCACAAACTTGAAACTGACAGCTGTGGAACATGCATGGGACAGGACTAGGCCCTCTGCATACAGGAGACTGTTGTGTAGCTGGGCCTGTTTGGGGGTCCCTGGCAGTGGGATCAGGATCTATCCCTGGTTCGTGAGCTGGCTTTTTGGGGCTCATTCCCTATGGTGGGACGCCTTGCTCAGCTTTGATGCATGGGGGAGTGGCTTGGTCCTTCTTCAACTGAATGTACCAGGTTTTCTGACCACCCCATGGGAGGTCTTATTCTTTGGAAGGACTGGATGGGATGGGTAGGGAGGGATGTTGGAGGGGAGCGGGAGGAGGGATGAGTGGGGGAATCTGTGGATGGTATGTAAAATGAATAAAAAAAATTTTAAAGACAATTCAAATGTTATATTATTTTCACTAACCAAAACATCTGGTATAAAACTGGACAATGTAATAGGGCACTTTCCAGCCCTTGAGAGCCTCTGGATCTATCCCGAACACAATAAAACAGAAACAAACAGTGAAAACAATGCACAATAAAATACCAAGACTAGAGGTAAAGCAGCAAATCAAGACGAGATTTGCTGCTCATTTCCTTCAGGTGAGTCAGAGAGTTTAAACAGGAAGCTGGGCTAATCAAAGCCATAAAACGAGACTCCAGAACAAGAATGGACAAGAGAAAAAAAATGTCTTGCTCAATAGGAAACCAAAGCGGGCAGAAGCTTGCTCTTTCGATAAGAAAAAGAATCAGAGCAAAAGTCCTTTGCTCATAGAATACTAAACTACAAAGGACTGAAATGAAACTCCAAAACTCTGAAAGCTGGAAAGTTAGTAGGAACTGCAAGGATTTGAACTGCTGATTCATTCATAACTTCCTTTTTTCCATGATGTGAGGTTCTGTATGTGGAACATTTCTCTTAGGATTAATTGTTGGGGTTTTAATTTATGTTGCTTGCATGCATCTTAAAGCCAGTGATAAATGTATTTTATCTCAGCTGCATTTCAATAATTTTAGGATAGTTTTTGTCTCATGTCATGAAACTCAAAACTCCATAAGTGGTTATTATATAGCAAACAAAGTTTTACTATTTTAGATTTTTGATTAGTGAAATACCTACATGGTCCTTTTTCTTATCTGATGAACCTGGAAATATTATATACAAATATGCACTAGAATTTCTATAAAGACTTGGAAGAAATTAAACAATCATTTCTATGATTATGACATTATTTCTATTGTTGAGCTCAACTCTGATTTGCATGTCAGTGCAAGAATCAAATAACTACTAAGTTTCCAATGTGTTTACAAGCTTCCACTTGAAACATTAGAAGTGGTAATGGTTGCCACACTTTGAGAAAGTAGTTTATTATTTTTTTATTTATTTGGATCATTACATTCACTATCTCAAAAATGTGACCAAAGAAGTAGGAAATGTAAGGTTAGAGAAGCAATGCAGTGAAGAAGATAACACAATAAATTTATATGAATATCAATTTATATGCTTCTTCCTAGAATTAATATTCTCAAAAGTCACCTAGGGATTTTATTAAATATAAATTTTGGCTCAGAAAGTTAAGGAAGATCTGAGATTTGTGTTCCACCATGCTCCAGTGATGCTCTGATGGTAATCTATGGGGACCTTTGAGAGAATAAATTCTGGATAACAATGGCTACACTATTGTAGGTACCAAAAGAAAGACCTGGGTGGTGAAGGCAAGATAATCAGAAGTTCAGACCATACTGAAAGTATAGGTGAATGTGAGTTCAGCTAGGGATTCATTAGACAATGCCAAAAAGAAAAAAGAAAAGAAAAGAAAGAAAATTCAGTCCTGGGGAATTGACTTAGTCAGTAAAATATCTGCGTGTAGCTTGGAGATCCAAGTTCAGATCCAAGTACCAATGTTAAAAGATGAGTGCCTCAGTGTGCATCTTTAACACCAGAATAGGTCAGGAATGGAAAGAAGCATCATGATGCTTGATAGACAGCAATCGAACAAAATGTGGGAAAGAAGAAAAGGATAAGGAGAACAATCCAGGAAGACATTTGTGTCGAGCTCTGTAATCCATATACAGAGAAAGACACTTACACGCAAACATCTGTACACCCACACACATGAGCACACACTACACAAACATGTCCATGTTCTGAATACACAAAAAAAAACATATAAATTGTATTCCTTGTATTTTTAATAATAGAAACCAAACATTCATGAGGCTGATTAAATTATTAAAACCTCTTCATATTCTCAGAAGTGAAATTNTTTTTTGNGGGGGGGACCTGCTATGCAGCTCCCAAATAAATACACATGGAGATGTATTCTTACTTATGATGCCCGACCGTAGCTTGTCTTATTTTCTAGCCAGCTTTTCTTAACTTATCCCATCTACCTTTTTTTTATTATTTTTAATTTTTTTTAGGTAGACTCCGTGGGTCTGTGGGTTGCAGAAGTGAAATTTTTAAGTATTCAAAAAATNTAATATGCATGAATCTCTCTTTGGGATCACCTGTTTCTCAAATAACACATTGTAATGGATCAAATAACACATTTATTATTACCTCAAGTACAGAAAGGTCTCCTGAACAATATTGCTAAGTGACTTGATGAATTTATCTGAGCCTCATGCATGAACAGCCATGTGAGCTCAGTTGTTACCAAACTAAACTTCAAGAGCCCAATACGGATTGTTGTTTTTCTTCAGTGTTGGGTTAATAAACTAAGAATTATTTTTCTACTTTAAAACAATTGAAAATTAAACTAGAGACTAGTATTATAATAATAATAGTTATTATTATTATTTCTTTTATATTTATAAAATATAATTATTAAAATGTAAATGTTGGTGCAATGTGCCCACATGCCTTGGAAGTTGGAGGACAACATTCTGGAATTGGTCCTCACCCACCATCTTATTGACAGATGGTCTGTTTGTTTGTGTTGTTGGGTTGCATCCTCCATCATGGCCCATGATATTTCTGGCAATTCCATCTCTTTCTTATTTTACTCAATAGGAGTATTGGGATTACCAGTGCAGACCATCATATGAGGCTTTTTTATATAAATGACTGGGATCAAATTTAGATCCTCAGCTTTATGCAGTTTGAACCAATTCCATAGCCCCAACTCTACCATTTCTGGTGTGCAAAATGCAATGAAGTTAAACTTCAGTATTATAAAAGTATATTGAAATATAGCTATTCTGAATGTTTCCATATCACTGTGAGTACTGGATTCCACAATGGTGGTGGTGAATACTTGAGTTGGAAGTTGGCCACACAAAGATTGAAATACGTTTTCTTTAACTTTTTGTTGAAAAAAATTATTGATGTTCTCACATTGGTACATGTAAGTACAGCTCCACTAGTAAATGTGCTTGCTATAACACTGGGTATNTCTATCTAGCTACTTCACAGACTGTTGCTTTACAAAACTTGAAAAAAATTCTTAATCACTGGTGGGAAAGTGGTCCCAAGGATTTAACTATAAGGNAAGGCATTGCAAGAGGCACTTGACCCATTTCTCAATTCTTGTTTTTCATTTATTAGGAATATATAGATTCAATTCTCAGTAGCAAACTATTATAATTTTCCTTGGGAAGTAGAAAAAGTTAAAGGCNTTTTCCAGACACTTCATAGAAACTAGAAGCACAATGAACTCCTGAGTTTGAAACATCTTCTCGTACATGTAACAGCAAGCAGTTACCCCTCCTTAAACTTCAAGAATGCATTCATTGTGAAACACTGTTTAAAGTATGAAAAAAAAATAAAAACTTTTATTGTATATTATTCAAGATAAAATCAAAACAGAACAATTGCTTATCTGGCTCAATCATAACATACCACAAGTGAAATAATACCTTGTGCCAGCATGACAAGTGTCCAAGGTTCTAGGTATGTACAGCTTTCTGGCTCCTTTGTGAAAACAAGTTCAAGTTGTTTACTGTTTTTCTAAGCTTAGTTTAAAATTTAAAAATAGCTTCCTTGTCTCCATTATATGTAAGTCATAAAATACCAAAATTTATTCCATTTTAATTCAACACAATTAGAGATAATCTCTTGTATATGTCAAATGGAAGTTAGGATTTTTCTTGGTTTTGCTCTTTTTTTTTCTGTTTCCTGGAAATGAACCAGCTTTCCTCAATTAAATCTCAGTAGGTCCACAAATCTTTAGATTTTAGACATTTCAAAGCTATTGCTAAACCGATAGTGGACCTAATTAATACATTATTCAATTTCAGAACTGACTAATAGTTTCCTATCTTTAGCAGAGTAGTACTGTGTTATTCCATTGACATCCAGAAATTGTGCCAGCTACACAGAACAAGTAATGAAAAGATGTCCAAGATCTGTAAGCTAATCTGATAGAACTAGTTCACAATGAGTTAAGGCATGTCATAATTTGGATATAATTGACAACTTCCCATTTTCCTGAGAAAAATATCTTAGAACCTGGCATAGAGTGCATGTTTTGGATCACNAATTTATCACCAATAATCACTCTTGTAAACATATATCAAGATACTGTGATTCAGTTTTAATAATACTTTTTCTTTTCCCAAATTCATAAAAACAGGTTTCATTAGTTGTATGGAAAATTTTACCCCAAATTAAACATCAGTTCTTTGGGAACAGCCAGATTTTAGGAGATTCTTCCTAAGTAGAAAAGCAAAGTGATTCATTTAGGCTAAAGTGCTTTAAGGATTATGAGTGGGATATCAAGGAACCTGGCCCATCCCTGCAGCATGTTCCTTGTTGCCTGTTAGAATTCCTCATGGCTTCATCCTGCCCATTTCAATAAATGCCTCCATAACACAGCAGAATTAAAGTTTGGAAAGGATTCAAGAAATGTGTGGTACTTTCTACAAAACTAAACATTTCTTAGAACATTATTCTACCATGATGTTTAGAGAGTAAGCTAGTGTTACTTGTCTGTAATGAGACGATTTAATACCTTCAAAGATAGCAAATAAACACCATTCCTAGATATTTGGCCTTGATAATCTGATAGGATNACATATTGTTATTCTCATTTTAAAATAGACTTCTCTCACAGCCTCTATCCAATGTATATCCCACATTCCTACCTAATGTGAAATTATGACATTTGCCTTGAGGGATTGTCTACAATAAGTTTTCCTTCCGAATAATTTCTTATGATAGACAATGTATTTTCATGGGTCATGGAAATTTAACTTTTAATTTGTGAATCATCTATTATTCACAGGAAATTGCTCAGACAAATCCTGACTTGAAGACTTAATGGTTCAGGTATCAAGTANTCACCTAAATAGTGTTATGACTGTTCCTAGGGCTGGATTCATGATACCTGTGAACTATTGGTGCTTTTCAGTGACTTTATTTCTGCACAATGAAACTAGGGGCCTATATCCCCTTTATATAGTCTTAAATGAGGCTATCAGGAATAGAACACTTGAAAGCAACTATTATCCTCTTACAATAATAATTTAAAAAGTTGAAGACACACCTGTGGAATTCTCATCAGCTCTAGTGTCTTAGCACAAAGCTATTGAAATAATTTTACATGAATCCTACAGTGTTGCATTAGAAATGTCTCCTGTTGAAATTTTGTGGCTGCTTTATAGCCACAGTTTCAAAAAGAAAGAATATTTTTATGATGTAATATATTATCTTTCACTATCTATAGCTATTCCTGGGAGGGGGCATCATATGTATCTATGCTTACTTATAGAAACAAAAGTAATAACCTTTATAGATAGAAATGTGAGACTGGATATAAATGTAATCTTCCATTTGGAAACTCAGTTACTAGCATTTTCAGTGTACCATTCTCTAGCAGATCTGAAAAATCCTGTGTACAGTTTTATTGTCGAGAAGAGAGGTATCAACAACGCTACATCTTGATCTAGACAGTAAGAATCCCTAAAAAATGTATACTTGAAGAATTGTCTATGTACTCCTGATATATAAGAGCTCTATACAAAATCATAAGACATTTTTTGTAATTAAAGTTATCCATTTTAATACCCAAGTGTATGATTTGCTCTCTTCTGAAACAAAAGTACCGATTTATTTTTGTTGTCTGTGTAGAATAAGTGAACTCCTTAAAATAATTTATGAAAAGAAACATCTGATTTTGTCCCATTGAGCAAGCCATTCCTTTTCAAATATTAATTAAAGAAGTGAAGAGCTTCCCTTACATTTGTTTTAAATCACATTATCTTAATGCCAACTAAACAACAGATTCTACAAATATTGCATTATTTGGTTTCTAGATATTATGTCTTGATTTTCATGTTTTAAAATCAATCTTAAGATCAATAGTTTATATATCATTGTGAAAAATCAAAAATATAAATTTCTTTCTCTATGAAATACTAACAATCTTCTGTGGGTGACAAAGTACTATGCTTAAACAGTAACTGTAGATACTTGCAACAATGGGCTGGTCAACAGAAGCTACATTTAAGAATTACCTCATTGAATCCATAACTCTAATACAACCTATCTTAATTTTCTCTAAGATTCAGAAAATATTCTGGAACATCTTTCTGTTTTACAGAGTGTTGATGAATTAAAAGAAGTGTCATAACATATTGCCATTTAGTTTCTATTTTCTCCAGTCATACTTGTTCAGATTACAAATAAGTGAGAATTAAAGAAATAACTTAATAGAGAATTGAGTTCTAGAATTGTTAATTTGTGTGTTCTGTCGTCAATGTACCTTTTGCCTTCAGAAGGTAAATGATTTTCAATTGTCAAGACAGTTCTAAAAGTATATCTCAAAATGTATTTGTCACCTGAGCTCAAGTTATGGTGTTAGTACAATTCTACAATCTGATTATTTTTGGTGTTCTAATAGTATGGAGATTGTTCAATGGACATGAAGACAAGATTGCTCTCTTTCTGTCACTTAACACATAGAAGTAAGAGTAAATGTGATTTTGTACAATCTAGTATTCCAATTAACAATGACAAACTGCAGCTAGTGGAAATATGAGGGGAAGAAAAAGCTGGCTTCTCACCCTCAAGTCCCCAAATATTCAACAAGCTCTTAGGAGAGAAAGTTACATTGAGGTTTGCAAAGAAATAGAGCAGAGTCAAAGTGTCTGGAAAGAAATAATTCCTAAACTTTTTATCTCTACTACTATTCTAATTGTAAATCTTTGCTTCTTTGGGAAGTTGACTTCTTAGTATGTTATAAATATATATTCAAGAAAGCCCTGAGCAGTCCACTTCTCTCACTCACAGAGTGATGTAGGGCCACATTTATATGCCCAAATTTCTTAACTGAGTCTAGATATAACATGGTGTTCTATTTTTGTAACTTTAATGTTACATTCTCTTTAGTTATTAAATATTTTGGCTCTAACATCTTTATAGAGCACATTATGGTAATTCTACAAATGAAATTAATCAAATAAAATTTAAAATCATTTATATGTCTTCAACCATTAGTCATATTTATATGTTAATAATTTTATACTCTTTTTTTTCAGGTCAGCTCTGACAATGTCAGGCATGTACACAATGCATCAACATCATATTTAGCACTGCAATTATCTTCCAAGCTCTCTATCACTGCTGCACTGCTGATAAACTCTTCCTTTTAAAAATCTTTTAAACATTAGTTTTACAGTCTGTATATGCACAGTTTGGTATCCTTGGGGATTTGTTTCAGATATCTGTGGGTATCTTGACTTATAAGCACTCAAGTACCTAATAAAATAGAGCTTATTACTTGTAGATGTCCTGCACTAATATTACCATATATTTTAAATAAACTATAAATNACATGTAATAATTCATAAAATATAAATTCTATATAAATCTTTTACATTTTTTCAAAAGAATAATAAGCCAGATAAAATTTTCACAAATGTGAATTTTGAAGTATTTTCAATCATCTGCAATTTGAATCTGTGTATTTGTAGCTAACAGTTACAAATTGAAGAAAGAAATCAAAGTTGACAACAGAATTTGNTCTTATCTTGAATTCCATCACAAAATATTCATGTATTATAATGAGAACTCCCCCCTCTTTATTTAGAAATTAGTCATATTCTCATACACATAAGGTGATTTTGGGGAAGTAATAAAAAATCCTGTGGTCTTAAAATAGAATTCTTCAAAATGGGAATATTGTGTATCTTGTATTAGAAAGGGTAAGAGATGATTGTTCGAAACAGGTGCAAATAAGGCACACATTTAATTTTGCCTTTTCTGTTCCTAGAAATCTATCAGAAAGCTCACTGTGACATTTAGCTGCTTCCCTGGTATTCAATCCAAAGAGAAATCAAATTTAGAATAGCTCTATGATTATGGGAGCAAAACTCTCAGTGTGNTCAATGAGTTCTGAGACATAGTCAAAGAGACAAAAATACTTGGGATACACAAAGTAGAAAGTGCCAAGATCTTGTGTGAGGAGCAGAACCTGTGAATATATTATAAGAACTGATAATATCTCTTCTCTGAAAAAATCAAGAGATCAATCACACAAGCCTCTGAGGGATCTAAGAACTGAAGGTGTAATTGACTGTACACATTCTTTAAAGCTGGGAAAACATTCCTTTTTCAACGTGGAATTTAAACAGCTAATCTCCATGATATTAATTTCATCAGCATTTTGNTCAATAATTCAAAAGATATTTTTTNTAAAGTATATTTTAAAGGTTGGTAGTGAAAAAATATATGATCTGATATGTTGTAGCTTTATTTATTGTATATTACATCCTACTCAGTAGATAAAGCTCAGCCATATTCAGTCCCACTCTTTACAATGACTAGAAAATGGGAACAATATAAACACCCTTCAACTGAGGAATGGATAATGAAAATATGTGCATGTGTAAAATGGAATTTTATTCAACTGTAAAGTAAAATGAAATCATTGAAGTTTCATGTAAATGGATTGAACTAGAAAATATTGGACTCAGCAAAGAAATCAGACCCAGAAAATCAGGGGCCACACGTTCTCCCTTATTTGTGGATCCTNGCTTTGAGTCTTTAGATGTGAGTTTATAACCTGTGGTAACTGCAGAAACGAGGGGGGCAAAAGCAACTGGGAAAAATAAATGGAGACTGAAGAGGATAGCAGAACACGGGTATTACAGAACGGGAAATGTGAAAAACTAAGGTACTATCAGGGAAAGGTAGAGGGGGCAACAAGAGGGAGAGGAAGAAACAAATGATAAGTAACATACATGGAGTTGAAAAGCCATAAAGACACAGTATTTTAGACTTATTTAAAAAAACATACACTATACACGTGTTCGTGCATATGATAATGCTTCCAGAAAGATCTACAGACCATTTAACAAAAAACCCAATGCCAGATATGGGAGTATTCCTTCGGTATGTTTGTCAAGAAGTCAATGAAATTACTCAAATAATACATGCCATTACAGCCCTTAATTGTCTCCCAGAACTTGAAGTTAAGACCCTATTGCTGAAGACACTTCATGGTTCAGACACAGGACTTAGAGGAGGGAACTGACTTGAAAGTTACCTCCCTGAGGAAAGGCTCTTGCAGTATCTGAAAAGCAATACAAGTTGCCAGAGACCTACGCAATATCACCAGTTGACTTCTAATGCGGTGGAGGAAATTTCACAAAGCCTCACACCTGTAAAAAGGATTCTTCAGAGATGAAAATCTAATAGTTTATCTAGTTCCAAGAGGACAACTCTAAACAGATATAAATATGAGCAACACCAAATAGATTAAACAGACTGTAATGTGTGTGTGTGTGTGTGTGAGTGACACAGTAATTAAAGATGACAAAGTTATGAAATTAAAGAGAGACAGAGCATAATAAGAGTTTCAAGGGAGAGGGAAGGATTAAAATGATANAAATCCTCGGGTAATGAGCTCCAAAAAGCCAACTCATGCACCAGAGATAGATCCTGATCCCACTGCCAGGGGCCCCTCAAACAGACTAAGTTACACAACTGTCTCTTGTATGCAGAGGGCCTAGTCTGGTCCCATGCAGGCTCCACAGCTGTCGGTCTAAAGTTCACGAGTTTCCATGAGCTCAGTTCAATTATTTCTGTAGATTTTCCCAGCATGATTTTGACCCCCTTGCTAATGGAGGGTGTTGAAGATGGGGGGAGTGGGAGGAGGAGGTGGGGTGAGAGGGGGACCTGTGGTTGATAAGTAAAATGAATAAAAATTTCTTAAATAAAAATCCAGTGTTTATGTGTTAAAATTTTCTAGAGACAACTAAAATAGGAGGAACTTTAGGGGACAGTAGACCTGGGGGAGAGGGTTGAAAGGAGGGGAGGGGGTAGATGCTGCAGTTCAGATGGATTGTATAAGAGAAGAATAAATGAAATAAAATAAAATAAATAGTAAAATGAATGATATATTTTCACAATAAAATATTTCAAAATTGTTCTTTTACATTGATAATCTATTAAAGTTCATAGTTTTGAGAAAATATACAAATATCTGCCCATCTTTGTGGTTTTATTTAAGAATAATGGCAAATTTCAATATTTCTTCTTAAGAGAGAAAAAACAAAGTGCAGTGGGCCCTAGATGGATGCTTTTTTGAAAATAAAAGACAAAAACCACATGTATTTATGCTTTCATTAGATACTACCATCTGTAACTGCAGCTTGTACTGAATCCAGGAAAAGAGATTCACAATGAAGTTCAGTGAGATACCCAGACTGTGTTCTCTATCAGTAGAGACTAGATAGACTCAGAATTTGCTGAATTAAATTAAGTTCTGGAAAGATACCACAGAGCAAAGCTTTGTCCCAGAGAAAGGAATCATTGCAGTGGTGATGTTCTTCTTTCCTTATGATTTATTAATCTTAGGAAGCCCTCATACGTGAAGAGAAATAAATTATTTTCCTCACATAGGTAGGAATTTTATTTACTTAATAATGAAGATTCTTGACAGCTGTGCAAACGAAGAGTGTACAGAAGGTCATTCTCCAAAAACTTACAACGTTTTGAGAGATGTGTATGGCATTGTAACCAATTTAAATTGTTTGCCAATATGTTATCACACCTGGTATCGAATTAGAGCTGTGACATCATTAATATATAAATACAATCTATTATACAAGCATATTTTTTNAAAAATGAGTTATAACATTTAAATCTCAATAACTTCTAACTTGTCCATTGTCACTTGTAAGATTTTTGTATTGTTTGTGAAAATAATCGGAAAGTAAGAGGGACTAAATTATATCAAACACTCCACTATCAAGTTCTTATTAGGCTGATTTGTACAGGAAGAGAACATTGGGCTCCAGAATGCTACAGTTTTGTATCTAGTGAGAATGACACACTAATGAATCAGGTCAAGTCTTGTTTGGCTGCAAGATCTAAACATCCAAGATCTACCTTGGTTGCATTCTCTTTGCTTCTTTCTGGGTAGCTTATTAAGGCCCTTATTTCCATGCCTGGTTCCTACTCAAATTTTGTGACATTATTTTTTATAATTTATTAAAGTTATTAATGGTATATACAATTTACATTTGGTGTGGTGTTTCTGAATATGTATACAATATATATTAATCAAATCAACTTGTTAAAAATCGCTGTTCTATAACAAGCACCCCATTGCCTCTAAGGAAATCTCCTTATTTTCTGGGATCCATTACCTATTTTCTTAAGAAAACTTTGCACTTGCTGAAGCCGTGTAATTATTAGCAATTCTAACTATGTCTCTTCTAGATTATAATTTTTTTTAAAATAGAACTTCATTCAACATATGTCTTTACAAAGTAACCCTGGCATAAATTAATTTATTTATTATAAGATATCTTTATTTTAAATACAAAAAAATATTGTTTGTGTTAATTTTGAAGTCCCCCCACAACAGAGTATCATGTATGTTTTTTGCCTTCAAAATGGACTAAAACATGAGTAATATTCATACACTACTATTTATTACTAATGTGTTTGAAGATCACATTTAATTACTATTTTCATTATAGTGGATATTTATGTAAAATGAAAGGACTTTTAAGTCATAGAGAGAGTGCATGATTATTCTAACGTGGAGTAAATGCAAACCATCTGTGACTGTGTAAATCTGAAACTCCACCTTATTTACATCCTACTACAGTGAGGCCATCTATTTGACTAAACCACAGCAGAAAGCATTTCAAACTGATAATAAATATTTATGTATGAAAATGATGCTTTGGAACACTGTGTTTTTAATTTATAAATTATTATGTTTGAAAGAAGATTGATATATGTTATGAGACAAGAGACTTCANTGAGGTGGATTGAATGATGAGCAGGTTATAATTTCTCATAAATATAACACAGCAAATGACTGCAGAACAGAAGCTTTTCTTCTCACTCAGAATTTTGTTTGTGTTTAAAAACATTTAGACAGATTTCTAATTCTAGGCAACTTGACTTTTGCAACAAATTCAGTATGAGATTATTCTACGACTATGAGGTTATGAGTGAAAGACAGTACATACTGCCCTAGCACTACTCTTAATAGACACAGTAAAGATGAATGAAAAGCCTTAGGAATTACTTCAAGCATTTCTAGAATTTGTTTTCAAAGAAGATTTTTGAATGCTATTTGGAAAATGAATACCATATTAAAATTACTGATTTGTGTGCATGAAANGCCTAATGCCACGTCACTCAAATTGAAAAGCTGATATTAACATACAGAACTGCATTTATTAATTTGAAAATATGGTGATGATTTTCAATACTTATAATCTGGTTGCTTGCTTGGTTGAAGTAATAATTCCAATTTCCTTGCTTGTTTAGCTTTGCCAAGCTATTCATTATCTCAGTCCCTNAATTTTATCACTATTAATGATGGGCAAAATGATAATAACCTATGAAATTAACAGTTATGTAGTAAATATGAGCACATAACTACAAATAGGATAAGGGAGTTAATGTAATGAAACTTTCCATGTGCTGTAATTATTATTAAAATATTCAGGTATTATATTTTAGCATTTCATCTCAAAAGTCTATTATGGGCCAAAACAGTGTGCAGTGTGTTGGTATACAAAGATAAGCATTCTATGCTTGTTATTTCCAAAAAATAGATGTGATCAATGAAAGGAATAAATATGGCCAGACATTGTGGTGTGCACCTTTAATCCCCTCACTCTTAGTGCATTTGGAGGTTTATCTCTGTGATTTTAAGGTACAAGTGCAGAATAAGAGGGCTGTGTGTGTGTGCGTGTGTATGTGACATGTGGTGTGTGTGTGTATGTGGCATGTGTGGTGTGTATGTGTGTGGTGTGTATAAGTGGTGTGTGTGGTGTGTGGTGTATGTGTGGTGTGTATGAGTAGTGTGTAGTGTGTGTGTGTGTGTGATGTGTAGTGTATGTGTGTGGGGGGGTGTGGTGTGTGTGTGTGGTATATGTGTGGCATGTGTGGTGTGTGGTATGTGTGCGTGTGTATGTGATGTGTGATGTATGTGTGTGTGGTGTATGTGTATGTGTGGTATGTGTGTGTGTGTGTGTATGTGAGATGTGTGGTGTGTGTGTG
>LZPO01056025.1:25598-37176 GCA_001675575.1 Neotoma lepida
GCATCATTTGGTATCATTCCCAGGGCTGGGGCTATTGCAAGAGTATTGCCTTTTGGCAAAGCCAAGTAGCTAGTGATAATGGCATCATTCCTAGAAAAATTGTTTAGTGGAAGAGTTGTAGTGTTGGAAATGGCATTGCAGTCTAGCAGTTCCCAACAGTCACAGATCAACTGGGATTTTCTGGCCAACTGCTGTAATAAAAGGAAGGCAGGATATTCCTCTGAGGAAAAGATCCTTCAAAGGCAACCTTGGAAACACAAAGCAGCCTTCCTTCAGCTTAGAAACGAACAAAGCTGAAGACCAGAACAGTGACTCGGCAGAACCACAGAGAGCCCATATTCCTTTAACTTGTCCTTTCATTCGAGAACAAAAGGACATGTATTACNAATCAAAGGACAATAATTCTGAGACAAATAAGGTAAACCTCCCCTGTTTCATGCCATGGATCATTAATATAAGTGATTTGGCCCTAGGAGCTCATAGAATCAGATATGTTTAATGGATTTTTAAAGGGACATGCAATTATATGGCCATTAATAACCTTATGCTCTGGAACTAAGTCAGCAGTAGGTACTATCAGATCTCACACTTTAGTTATCCACTGACTACTTCCGAAAATCAGTAAGATGTCCAACCCTTCAATCAGAAATGTCTGACATGACTAAGCTACTGTCCTATTGGTGGTTTGCTCCAAAGTCCTGTGTCATCAGAATTGATCTCAGTGACCTGCAAACTGTATTATAAGGTGAATTCTTGGTTGTTGAGGAGAAGTTCTGGTATTTTTAAAGGATGGAAAAATGTATCTACATTCTTCTATTTCCAGTGTAATACAAAACCATTTTAACCTGGTAAAATAGTCACCTATAGCTTCCTTTTATATTTGTGGCACAGTATGGTTCAGAAATTATTTTCAAAGTTGTACAGGTGGTTAGTGGCCTATATATTGATAAACATCTCCCAATTTCTTGTGTTATACCACTTTAGAATATAGCAAAGCATGTTTGTAGATCTCAGTTCTGATGTAGCAAACAAGACAAAGAGGAAGGGGAGGGGGAGAGAATATGATAACAGGAATGTAAGGGCTGGTATTAGCAGAGACAAAATAAAGAGTTGTCCTTCATCATTGTCTTTTATTTTATATTGCTGATTTTGAAAATGGGTTGGAGAAAAAGTAGATACCAAGTAGATTTGATTAACATAAAGTTTGTAGAAGGTATTGACTGTTCCCAGATTTGTTGTTAGTTTATTCTTGGTTACATGGCCACCCACAAGTTTGGCTTTATGACTAAATTCTTGCTAAAGAGACATAAAGAAAAATAGACAATTTCCAGATTATCCACTTAAAGACAATGCAGACTTACTCTTTTGATTCTAGTTAGTGGTGGAAGCCTTATGCTGAGGATGGTAAAAGAGCACACATTAACCTAAATCCTTGAACTGCAAAGGATCATAGTCAACTTACTAATATGAAATTTTGAACAGCTCTCTTCTTTAAGTCGGTCTTCCAGGGTCCCTTTTATGTAACAATGTAAACTTTAAGTAAGGCAGCTATAATTTTTATTATCAGAACAATTTCAGAAGTAAATTAAGAATGGGCTCAGATATTTGTTGGTTTCACTTGCCCTGTTCATTTACATGCATTCAATTTAAACAAAAGGTATCTCCCATATTTACACAACACTGAGCTAAGGCTGTCTCCAATGTTCCCTATCTACTTATGATCTAAGCTTACAAAATGACTTCATTCATTAGTATTACCAGCCTGTTGTGTATGGGGGCCATAGCAAAAGGCAACAGAGCCAACAGAAGCCAAAGAAAGGCTGCTGCAATTTGGTTATTGTATGTCTCCCACATGCCTATGTGTCAAAGTCTTGGTATCAAAAATCCCATTATTGGGTACTGGTAGAGCTTTTGAGAGGTGAACTCTAGTGGGAAGTCTTTAGATCATAGGAAGAATGCTGTTTAAAGGGACTGTGACTCTCTAATCCCTTTATTGTCATTTTGTTTCATGATTTGTGGTATAATCTTTATATATATATATATGCCTTTCATGGTGTACTCTATTGCCTTTGTCTAAGCGATTTGATGAACCAATTATGGACAAAAGTCTACTAAACTTTGAACGGAAACAAAAGTCTATTTGACTAGAGTGACACTGCATTTGACTAGAGTGACAGAAATCAGACTAATAGAGATTTGACTTAGACTTGTGATTTCACTAACAGGAAAAAGNTAAAGATTACTCAGCAAGCATGATATAAGCCAGAAAAAGTGGTTGCTTGTAGTCATCAGTCTAACTAAAAATCACATGAGCTTAGTGAAATATAGAGAATTGACACTCTGATTTGAAAATCCAGATCTCCAAGCAAGCTGGCAGCTTACTGTTTCCTTAAATCTAAAACTGGAATAAAATTTGATTGTATGGCAAATGAAATAAACACTACATNAGAAAGATCATAAGCCATGTTCAAGTTGGATCCTAGAAATACAAAGTGATTCAACATAAGAAGATTGATAAATCCAATCTAATGCATCAATAGACTGAAGAATAAAAAATGGATAAATCCATCAGCATCTCAACAAATTCAGAAAACAAATTTAGTAAAATTTAACATATTTCAATGATTAAAACTTCTTGATATAGTAGGTATAACAGGAATATACCTCAGAATATTAAAAGCTGTATGTAGATAATCAGCTGGCACTGCTGAGATGGATCAGTGGATAAAAATACCACTTGCTACCAAGCCTGACAATCAGACTTCCATCCCTGGGATCCATTTGGTGGTAAGTAAGAAGGAACTCCCACAAGTAGTTCTCTAACTTCTACACATGCACCATGGCACACACATGTGCAAGCGTGTGTGTCTATACACATACATTTATGCACAATAAATATATGTGAACAATAATATAGCTAATATCATACTGGATAGCTAAGTATTAAATTTGTTTACTATGAAACCAGGACTGAGACAGGAACTAAAACTTCCATTACTTTTTATGTCATTGGAAGTCTTAACAAGAGCAAGAGAAAGAGATGAGTATTAACCAAACTGAAAGGGGGTTAAATTGTCCTTGCTTTCAGAGCATGTGGTTTACACAGACAAAAATCTAAATATTCTATCAAAAAGATGTGAGAATTGATCTTAGTAAAGGTTCCAGACAAAAAGATCAACATTTTAAAATGTCATATTTATGTGCCAATAATGGATTTCCTGGAAAATATTAGTAATAGATCTAACCAAGGAAGGAAAAGGTCCTTACAACAAAAATCCTCAAATGCTGCTGAAAGAAATTACAGATGACACAGGAAAATCAAAGAAAATCCATGTTCATGGATCAGAAGAATCAACACTGTTAAATTGAGCAAGCTTCTTACATTACTTAATTTGTCATTGTTGTTACTAAATATCTGTCAGGAAGCACCTTAATGATGTAAGGGCTTAGTTTGCCTCATGTTTTAAGTCATGTTTCAGTCNACCATGGCAAGAAGGTTTGGTGGCAGAAGCATGAGTTGGGTGGTCACGTTGTATATATAGTCAGGAAACAGAGATGAATTTTGCTACTCAAATGGCTTACTCCCTGCTGATTGCTTTATATGTAGTCCTTAACTCCAAACCAGGGATAGTGTTATTTACACTCAGTATAAGTCTTTTCTCATCAATTAAATGTCTCTGGAAACCCTCTCCCGGACACATNCAGAAGNCTTAAGTTGTGTCTCCTACATGACCCCAAATCCTAGCAAATTGACACTGAATATTAACTATCATACAACTGAAAGCCATCTATAGATTCCATATAATTTCTCTTCAAGCATCACTTTCATTATGGAAACAGAAAAAAACTTCCAAAAATTTTTATGGAACCACAAAAGCCAAAGCAATCTTGAGCCAAAACAAATAAAAAGGAGAGACATCGCAATACTTGACTACAAAACATGCTTTGAAACTCTATTAACCAAACAACATTGCACAGCATAAAGACAGACAGAGCAATGGAAGAAAATAAAAGGACCCAGAAGTTAATCTATATTTAGAGAACCAATTAGTTCTTGATAAAGGCACCAAGATCATACTGAATAATTGATAGTATATTCAGTAAATGGTATTAGCAAAATTAGATGTAAGCATTCAGAGGAATGAAACTAGCACACACCAAAATTAAGTCAGAATAAAGCGGTTAAATATAAATATGAAACTCTAAATTTACTATAGGAAAACAAAGAGGAAATACTTCAAATTGTTGGTACAGGGAGAAAATTTTTAGATAAGACCCCAAAGACACAGGCTTGAACAAATACGAAAACAGAAAATGAGATTATAACACCAAGAAGACTTTATACAACAAAAGAAATGATAAACAAAACTAAGACAAGCTAAAGAATGGTAGAAAATAATTTGAAAATTATTGATCTCGAGGATTAATATCTAGAATACGCATATACCTCCAAAACCTTAAACNCAAATCAAATAATCCAATTTTATCATGGACTAAACCACGAGGCTGGAGAGATAGAGAAGAGAAAGAAAAGGAGTGAATGAAAAAGCCCTGTAGACACCTGCTACTTTGTAAATCTATTAAAAAGTTAATTTTAGAGAAAGTTTGAATGGAGATACCTTGTGTGGGTAAATAATGATCCTCTGTGCTGTGGAATAATCCTTCTGTACACTGTGAGTATGTATTACTCTCATTGGTTAAAATAAAAAGCTGACAGGCTGGTAGTCAGGCAGGAAGTTAGGTGGGAAAGCCTAACTGAGAATGGTGGAAAAAAGGAAGATGGAGTCAGAGGGTTGCCAGCCAGACACAGAAGGAGCAGGACATGAATNTGCCATGCCAATGAAGGTACCATTACATGGCAGAGCATAAATAGAAATATGGGTTAATTTTAGTGTAAGAGTTAGTTAGTAACAAGCCTGAGCTATTGGCTGAACATTTATAAATAATACTAAGTCTCTGTGTGGTAATTTGGAAGCAGCTACTGGGACAGGGAGCAGGTGGTCAGGACAGGCCTGTGCAACCACACATCATTCTAAAGGACATGTTTTTAGATCACATACTGCTAGTATATGATACACTAAATTAACACAAACAACTCTGTTNACCATTACATGGCAGAGCATAAATAGAAATATGGGTTAATTTTAGTGTAAGAGTTAGTTAGTAACAAGCCTGAGCTATTGGCTGAGCATTTATAAATAATACTAAGTCTCTGTGTGGTAATTTGGAAGCAGCTACTGGGACAGGGAGCAGGTGGTCAGGACAGGAAAACTTCTGACTACACCTCCCAGAGGCTAATTGTTATTAGTATAAAATTCTGGTACTAGATGTGGGATATCTCCTTATGTTGTTGGCCAGAGAGGTCCCAGAGGTCCCCCAAACACTAAAAGCTATAGTCAATGTACTTGGTTGCTCACAGAATGATATCACAATATCTCATTGCTAAAGAAACCAGACACTTGGGTTTCAGGACATGGAAGTGAAGCAGGATCTAACCTACAAGTTTCCTTCTTGTTGACTACTATAGGCTGAAAAGTACTATGAAAGCTACTAGAAGAAATAAAACATGATTCTGCCAATCCAGCTGTGGACTCCATGAGCTACAATAATGACCTACCTAGCAAGATATGCCTGCCAGTGCAATAGTGACTATTAATGGGGATGCCAGCCACTTTGTGATTTTGTAGCACTCCTTCTTAAACTCTAGCTCTTCATGTTATTTATATCACTTCTTCCATGATGTTCACTGTACATTGGAGGGAGGATATGATGTTCATTTAGGGCTTTGCACTCCACTGTCACTTACTCTCCACACTGTGACCTGATGTAAGACTCCTTTGTGTTAATTGATGTTCATTGCAGGGGCAGGGGGAGCCCCTCTGATGAAGGCAGTAAGTAGCATTAACCTATTGGTGTAAATATAGCTTTTAGAATATATTTGGATTTCATGTCCATTTGACAAAATAATAATAGTGGATTATTGTCTAGATACCCCCAGTCATTGGTGCTTGACCAGGTTTACAATACAAGGCATACATTCCCTATTAAATTGAGCATACTGCTTGTATTGGTTACTGTTATCATTGTTATCATTAGATACATGACACACAGGAACTTAAAGATGTGAGTTTATTCTGTCTCATAATTTAGGAAATGTTACAATCCACCATGGCAAGAAAGTTTGTTAGCAGAAGCAGAATATGACTGATCACATTGCAATCGCAATCAGAAAACAAAGAAATGAATGCTGGTACTCAAAAAATCCAATCTGTGGAGTTATAGATTAATATATCTACTATGGACAACAATTTAGAGATTCCTCCCAATATGACAACAGAACTACTATATGATCCATCTTTTCTACTCCTGGATATATATCCAAGTGAAATTATGACACCAAAAAAACTTTCACATACTGCCTTGTTTGTTGAAGCATGCTTCACAGTATTTAAAGTATGAACTCACCCTAGATGTCCACTAATAGATGCAAAGATGATGTCGTGAATATATACACATACATACATACATACATACATGCAATGGGGTACTATTGAGATATAAAAGAAAAATGGGACCTGTTATTTCCAGCAACATAGATAGGCACAAATGTCATTATGTTAAGTGAAATAAACTACACAGAAATTTGAATGCCATCTGTTTACACTTATTTGCAGAAAATAACAAGTCAACCTAAAAAAAAAAAGGCAGACTAGTGATTACTTGGATGTATATAGAGAGAGTAAAATTAAGTTCAATAAAGGCCACCCAAACATAGCTAGAAGCAATTAGCTTTCTATTTTTTTCTGTAGCTTAGTAATTATTAATTAAAACATTTTATGATTTATCTTATGATTATAAGTGTACAAAATTCTCAACACAAAGTTTGAAGATCAAGAAGGGCTTATTGCTCTGATCTTATTCTTAACGTTTACACCCTTGTAATTTATTAGCAAAATGTATCCTACAAAGAGCAACAAGGATTAAGTCTCAATAGAACTATATAAATTCATCATGAACCTACAATTCACCTACATGTTTTAAAAAGTAATGTTAGTGTTTTATTCCTTATCAGCTTATGTTTAACACTTTAAAAATCAATCATTAACCAATTATACCTTTTCACGCAATATTTTGGGACCACAATTCACCCTTTTCCTTTCAAAATAAACTGATTAGAGACATGTTCATTTTGGGGGTGCGGGGAGGATTATATTACATTATTATATATTATTTGGCATCCCTGAACTCAGGTCATCAGGCTTGCACACTGATGCTTCCTGACCCCACTTTAGTTTTGATGCTGTTGTTTTGAGACAGGGTTTTCTGTAGCCCAGCATAGCCTTGAACTCCTCTAATCCTTCCATTTTCACCCATTTTGGATTACAGACATACATCACTCTACTCATGTCTTTCATCTTTAACTTGCTGCAAGTAATATGTAATGTGCTCATTTTCTTTCTGGCTACTTTCACATTTTCTTTTCAATTTTTGTCTTGGAATTTTGATTATTGTTCATATACAGATCTTTCTGAAAGTTTGCTGAGATCTTTATATTTACAAATTTACCAGTTCTATATACACAGATACACACTCTGTCAGTCTCTTTTCCTTTATCTTTTCAGGAATCTGCTTCTACACATTTTATTATATTGAAGTTATGTTCATTTTTTTCTCTCCTAACTTTCCTTTATTTTTAAGTTTAGGAAATCTTTTAGTATGTATCTGCTGTGGAGATAACTGTAAATTTTTCATTTTAGATAATATATTTCCATTTAGAATAATCTTTTAATTATTTATCTAAAATACTCAAGTCTCTTAATTTTCCAAGTTATAGATATGTTTTAATAAAGCTTTTATTCATTTCTTCAGGTTTAGTTATACATATGCTTTAAATTCATTTTTTGCTAAATCCAATGTCTAGATCATCTCCAATCTTTGCTTACTGAATACAGAATACATTATTCTATTTCTAGCATATGTTGAACCATTTTGAATTATTTGGGGGTAATGTAGAGATTCTGGCATCAGACTCACTAGTTAACTTATGGTGATTTTGAGCTTGTAGCAAATCTAGTGCCTTAGCCACCTAAGTGCTGAGACTCCAGGCCTGTGCAACCACACATCATTCTAAAGGACATGTTTTTAGATCACATACTGCTAGTATATGATACACTAAATTAACACAAACAACTCTGTTTTCAACAATGAATATGGTGGGTTTCTTTTCTTTAAAAAGACAAAAAAGATTCATGGATTTGATTTTATATTGGTTTTCAGAATATCATAAATAGACAATTCCACTGAAGAATCTAAAACTATGTTGCATAATGAAGGACTCCCATTAAAAAGCCAGATGCAGTAGTATGCATCTGTGTTTCACATCTCAGTCCTAGGGTGAGATGTGAGGTGAGGACAGAGTATGACCCTGAAGTCAGAAGGTCAGCTCCTCTGGAGCATCAGACAAAAGTGGTCCTGCCTCAAACAAAGATGGAAAGTGAGAATCCACTTTTGAAAGCTGTGCTCTGACAACAATACATATTCTGTGGAACTTACATACCTGCAGACACACACACACACACACACACACACACACACACACACACACACACACAAGTACATAATAAAATACGTGTGAGGAATCACAAGAAAAGCCCAAAGACCTGTTTCTATTCACAGCCCTTTGTCTATAGAAACTATTCAACTACTTAGGCAAAGTAAAGCTTCTTTCTTTTAGTTCAAACCAAAATTATAACCATCAGAACTGCACTATAAGACACAGCAAACATGGTTTTTAAAGCAAAAGGAAATATGCCATATGGAAATTCAATTCCTTTTAGAGGAGAACAGACCATTGACAATTGTAAATATGCTGGTAACTATAAACGGCCATTTTTCTTTCAGTTTACTTATATAATATATGACTGTTGAAACCAAAAAAGCTTATCTCTCACTGTCAACAAAACTAAGATAGTTTCCTAATATCCTTCAAAATGAGCTCTCATATCTACCTAAAATAGCATTTCATATATGAAAATTTATCATAATGATCCCTATTTCCTAAATAAAAATACATCATCTTTAAAATGTTAATTTCATCTAATTTTTATTATTAACACAACTACAGAAGCCTGCAGATATTTTACAGAAGGATCTGCTCAATTATATACAAGCAAAAATCTTTTCAGATCTAAATTTTGCATCACTTCTCTAGGAAGAAAGAGTTCATTAAATTATGATTTAGTCACTNGGCTCTTTGCTGATGAGAATGCCAAGCACTTGAGCATTTGCATCTGAAAACAAAATGGAACAAATATAGCTGGTGCACTTCAAAATAAAAGGACTTACATTTTGTCTAAATGTGAATAAATTGCTTCAGGAGTACAGAGTAAGTTTCAACCAAGTACAATGTGGGTTTTTTTTTCTCACTATTACTCTTGGAAAATTATTTCTGATAGAAACAGCTAGCACTGATTAACTGATAAACATCTTACAATGTAATTAACCATAGTTTTTTACATCAGACATACTTTATTTTACCTAATGTAAGATATATTTAGAAGATAGCTCATTTTTGTCCTCAAAATGGCACTGAAAAATCAAAGTTAACATTATTTAGTTGAAGATTGCTGAAGAACCAGATCTAATTACTGTGAATAACAATAGGAAATGTTTGTCTTATGGTATTTTACCCAATATTATATCAGTTCTTTCAAGTAAAGGACAGATATAATGGGCAGAAAACAATGATGTTAATTTTTTACAAGTACATATGTAACATGGTAGAATAAAAATATACACAAAATATCACAGGCCATGTGTGCTATTCCTTGCCTTTAATCCCTGCATGTTGGAGCCTATGGTAGAAGGATCATGAGTGGAAAGTCAGCTTGGACTACACAGTGAGACCCTGTCTCAAAAGAAAGAAAAGAAAAGAAAAACAAGGAAAAAATGAAAAAGAAAAGAAATGAATAAATGTATCTAGTGTAATNAAAAAGCAGTAATAATTGAAAAAAGAAAAATAAATAAAGAACATGCTTATGCTGATAAGTCCTCATTTAGAAAATACATTTATGAGATTTTCTATATTCCTTGGCAAATAGATTTATCAATAAAATAGAGAAAACACAAATTTTCATTAAATAGTACTCAATGAAAATAAAAGACAACNTGACAATTTTCTTTTACTTTAATACTACCTATAAACCTAGCTGTACTTTAATTAGCGTGGGTCCTATACATTTCAAATATAGCGAAAATATGAAATGTTTTCCCCAAAATATATTGTAGAGCATAAACAGCAAGATGTTAAAATACTTTAAAATCCTTCTGAAATAATTTGGACTTTGCTAACCTGATATTTGCAAAGCTTTACTTAGTAATGCTTCTTCAGATTGTTCAAAAATAAAATTTGGGTAATTATAAATATTTAAATATAAAGAAAACATCACCAGTACAGCTAGATTTTGAAAGTGGTAGTGGGCAATTAAGTTCTCTGAAAGTTTGTGAATAAAGCATGGCATACGTTCCACGCTTGATGAATTACACACATCCATTAAGATCCCGAAAAGAAAGGATTCCCATGCCAACCTTCAAACCCTCAACAGGAATTTATTCCAGCCATAACTCCACACCGATGACAGAGCAAACCAACATAAAATGGGACTTCACCAAAGGGATTGTTTATGGAAGGGTCAGAAGAGGTTTCCTGTAAAATGCTATAAGAAGCCCAAGTGTTTTGTTGTGTTTTACATTTAGGCCAATAAACTCCTATCCTTTAAGTTATGGGGTTTTCTCACCATCATGTGATCAAAGATGTAAGGTAAAACAGCTCCATTTAGAAATATCACAAAGAGAGAAGGTACAATATAAGCACTGGAATAATGACTGTGGTTTTGTTCACATCCTTTAGTAAGTGAAGCAGGCTCCTTGGGAATTGGTGGTTAAATGGAATTCCAGTCGTGGGGAACATCACCAATTGTGTACTTACTACTGTCAGTAGGCACAGTTATGTATATTTGTCAAAGATAGATGGCTTTGTTTTTTGCTCTTGATTACCAAGAGACTTGTCTTTACTAAAATGCTAGCTTAAAACAAAACATTACAAAACAAACAAATTTTCAACACCCCCAAACCTGATTATTCATTAGAGCAACTATGATGCATATTTAATTGAGAAAATAGCAATACTATAACAAAAGGCAACAGTGGCTTTCCTAAACTAAATAAAAGGAATGGAGACAGAAGAAAAATAAGTAAGAAATAGCATGTTACGGACCAAGAAATACCTCATCTAGAAGCAAATATTTTATTTACTTCATATTTCTTGAGAAATCACCATGTCAGTAAAACATATGTTACAGTGACATAGTAATGCAAACTCAACATGACTTTAAAAGGAAATGGAGAAGTCCACACAGGCACACAGCAAACAATTGCCAACTGTGTATTCTGTGAACTAAGGCTCTGCAAGAATTAGCTGAATGCACAAATGAAGGCTGAGGTGAGATTTATTAATTATTCTAGTGTTTTCATAAATTGAAGAAATAGACTGCAGTGCTGTCTGAATCATCATCTAATT